>JTDE01001724.1:47197-58181 GCA_014338405.1 Paragonimus skrjabini miyazakii | reverse complement strand
GTTGATCCGATTTCGTCGAGCGATGGCCCGTCCGGTCGCTTGTGTCGTCCGAAATCTCTCCACTATGGGCTTTGTCCGCATTCCACGACCATATCAATATATTCCTCCGAGTTGTGTTGGAATAATCGCGCCCCCGACCTGATCGTCCATCCTATTTTGTCTGCCATGTCTCGTCCGTTGGTCCGACCCAGTCGAGCAGTGAATCCTCCGGTCGTCCAAGCTGTCCCTGATCCGCTCGATATGGGCTTTTGGACGTACCTCCTTCCCGCGTTGAGGTATTCCGCCGAGTGTTGGAATACTCACACCTCCGGTCTGATAATCCACCACAATTTGTTTGGTCATTGGCGATTCTCCATGTTCGCAATTTGTCGTTTCACGTGCGCCAAGTGTTAACTGAACAGTTTTCTCGAAGACCATTCCACTGTGAGCCTCTCAGCTGGTCCACAGGACCCATTTATACAAGTAGTATTGTAGCATTAACTTTGCTGTGGATTACTATCTTTTTACCAGCGCTGAATCCGTTTTCCATTGGTAAATCAGGCCTACCTTGTGAGTTGTTGTATTTACCTTTAGACTTTGACCGATTCTCGTTGTTTTTAATGAAGACCGTTATTACGCGCAGTGATAACTTGCCGCATTCTCTCAAGAGCAAAATTCCAGATTCCACTTGTTTTCAGGCTTTTCGAATGAGGTAGTGTTTCAGATCACTATGTGTCGTAACAACGGGGTCAAACGTCCTGGAGTATACGAGTGCGTGGGTAACATCTCGGGACTTATTACGCCGTGCAGCACGTGTCTTGATAGTAGTGGAAAAACACCTACCTTACCTCATGCACCTGTGGTTTGTGACCACATTCGAACGAAACAGCATAGGTTTCAGTCATGCCAGAGGTGACTGCTCCGAGGGTCATCAATCACTTCAGCTGTAAGCAACAGTTGCTGGGGTAGTCTTTTTTTCCAACATTGAATCTCGGTTCTTTGTTTAATGATAAAGCCGGTACACGGAACACCTTAAACCGTACAAGTCTTTGGAAGTTATGACATCCTTATCTCTAAGTGTTACATAAGTAGGTTGCACCAGTGCTTGAACAAAGGACAATACTTGAATAAGTTTCATTTCAGCAGGATGGCGCAAAGCCACATTGTTAACTCTGTGCAAGAATATCTGTATGCAACGTTAGGCTAACGGTAGATTGATCGCGGTGGAAGAAGACGGTGGCCACCAAGGTCGCTTGATATTATTTCACAGGATTCTCCCCTTCTGTTGGAGACCATAACAGTCATGGGCAGACAGCGTTATCGATCGTACGTGTGACCTTGTTACTCGCAGTATTAAGGGAAAAGGGGTGAGTGAAGGTGGAAAACGCCTAGCGGAGCCTGTATGTGCAGGGTGGAAATGAACTGCCGAATAACGCACTGGCCTGTGGAGCGCGTGATATGCGTCTGTGATCTTGAGAATGTGCCAGGGATACGTGATTGGGACAGTTGATGTGTGGTCTCCTGATCAGATGTGGGGTGAATGGGTGGCTAGGATTGAGTCATCTGGTTTGGTGCGGGGTACTGGACCGTTACAAACCTCCTCTATAACCTCCATGCGATGGTTCATTTCTGGTGATAAAACGCAGTCCCAAATGCTTCACGATACAGAAAGGCAATCACACTAATACCATTTCACTGGATTACCTGAAACCCGCACATACTGAGAATGACTCAACTCGAAATCACCAAACATCTGTATGGCGTAACAACAGTCGTTTATCTACAGGCCACACCAAACAGCCCACTCAAAACAGAACGTTCGTTCTCGGGTGTTTTTTCTTCGGCAGCTTATTCTTCACGCCTTGTCGGGAAGTAGTTCAAGGAGACCCCTCTTCCCCTGTTCATCATACCTCTCGATGAACCTCTGTCGTTCTCCAAAAGTTCTCTCCTTTCTTTCCAAGCCCCCAAGGCCTATACGATTACCTGGAACGCACAGATGAAGTCATATTATTAGTCGATTGGAGAGAGGCCGTGACGATTTGCTTGGGGCGTTTCAAAGCAAACCTACTTTAAATCGGGATTATCTATCAAGTTTAAAACATATGCTGCACATATACGTTGATTGACGAACCTCGGAAGACCACTATCCTGCACACCCGCTCACTCATTGTCCCTAACAAAATTATCCCCCCCTCTGTGCCAACCTCGTCGTGGAAGCTATTTAGCGTTCCCTTCAACGGGGAACATAAGCAATCAGGTGATGCCATCAAGGACCTAAAAGTGATGGCCAAAGATGCAACTCAACCAATCCTAAAACCACAACGGCGGCTACAACTTCTCTGTCAACACTTTATCTCCCGTCTCCTGCGCCAACTGGTATTAAGGGTGTTGCATAAGAAGATGTTAAAATCACAGGACATCACAGTCAAACCACCAGTTCACAGGTGGCTCCGACTCCCCCAAATACACAACAAATTCATTCTATTCCCCTATAATCTCCGACGAACGAGGGATTCCCTGTCTCTAGTTTGAAGTGCACCTACACAAAAGAGAACAACTGGACAAACATTTTCATTAAACGCCCTACACCAATAATCCCTAAGAGAGATCTCCAACCATTTCTTTCACCCTCTTATCCTCAGTTCTACGCTAGTTAGCCTGAAGGTTGTTTGCAGTAGAGAAAATGCAAGTGTAGCCCACGAGAAATCTTTTTAGAATACATATGATGATGATGTGGGCCTACGCCACCCTCTATCCAGGCCACAATCCTATAGTTAAATCCGGAACCTGGACTGAAATTTCCTCATTCTATACGTCCGCGTAATTGGATTATGTGCCGGCGTACAACCGAGGAAGACCATCGGCCTCGAAGAAAGCCGAGTGCCACCGTGGGATAAGGTATAAATTCACTTCGGCACTCACAAAGCCAGAATCTGACAACACGCTTGCATCATGCTAGCTGTCGCCAAGATAATGCGATCGGAATGCCTCCTTCAGAGCACACCTGCTTTTTCTTCTGGATCCTCAATCATCAAATCTGACTTAGTAATCTTCAAAAGCGACGTCGTGTTCGTAACGGGCGTAGCCTTCTGTTATCTGTACGCAATACACATAATCATTCAGGCGAAGAAAGAAAAATAGAAGCCCAATGTTGTATCGTAGGTCACAACTCAAGGCAGTGGTAACGAGCGTAACTAGTATGTATGCAATCTGCCGAGCAGACGTACACACGGAATATTTAATCAGTGAACGAGTTCAAATTAAACCAATCATAGACATGATTTATCACACGAGCGTTAGTAACCAATCAGATGCGAGGTGAACTTTTTGGAGTTGCAAAGGATGTACACACACACACACACAACACTCAAGAAACGCACAATTAGATTACCAACCATCTCCGTGATTGAAACCCCAATTGAACGAAGATTATCCACAACCCATTTATCTCCACTAATCGCGGAATTATTCCCTCTATTTCTCACTAAATCCTATTACCCCTGAGATTTTCCGAAACAACACCTATTTACCTATATCTCACCTCCATACATCTACGTGCGAAAAATCAGCACATATTCGATCACGGACTATAACTACATTGTATGCGATAACCCAATTCCCTACATATAATTTCACCCCATCCCAACTATCCGTTCTGACAAAATTTCATCATCCCAATTTTCCCTTCTACCGAACCATGAAAACCCCTTCCTGAACAATCTGTACTACCTATAGTCGTCAAAAATATTGTGTTGGCATTAACCGAAAACCAGGCTGTTTACGTTTGACTTTCTTACATCTCGGGTTACCTGCCCGGCCAATCATCCGCTTTCCATACGAATACGTACGACTGTGATTTGCACTAGTAACCTAGCGGTGAGTAAAAATGTGTAAGTTACGGTACAGTGTAGTGTACGATGAATCAACCATTCTGTTTATGAAATGCACACAAATGCCGATCCGTTTGCTATTAGTGTCGCGAGTCAAGAACACAGATGGCATGAGGATTATTTATTCAGAAAAGCAGCACATAGTTTATGCGTTTCAACAAAACAACAAACAAAAACACTGATTTGCGTACGATACTGGGCCCAGAACGTCACGGTTGCTACAGAAGCCAATGCTCAGTTCCTTTAAGTTCCTTCATGTACCAAGAAACATTTCCTGTGAAGCTGCATTGCGATGTTTCTTGTATTTTTCTTGCGGCTACTTCAATGTCAAGATCTAGCCTCTGGCCTCCCCACTACTGAATAGCAGTGGTGTGAGTAGTATCGTACGATCACTTTTCTTCATTACACTAGTTGGATAAGAACAGGCAGACTTATATGGTACGGTGAAGTCGTCCAAAAGTTAGTTTTGAAGTCGAACGCACAGGTATGTGTGGAAACGTATGGGAAAATCGGAAAAGCCCTCTCAGACAAACGTTCGTCTGAATTCAGCTGCCATTTTCACAAAGCGTTTGCACATTGATTAAAGAAAATATATTTAAGACTAAATGGACATTGCATATCGAAAGAGATTTTAGGAAGTAAGTTCCGGTACCTCACATTAGTGTACTTCTAGGTTTAATTTAGTCCTTTTTCCTCTCACGATCGTGTGACTGCCACGTATTAACTGTTGCTAATGATTATCGTGTCATTATCGTGTCACCTACTGAGCTGTTCAATGTCGCTTTTTGATTGGCCTTATCTCTCGTTTACAACAGTAAGTTGAATGTCGTAGGTTAGCTAAGTCTGTGCATGTGGGTGCATGAAATAAATCCATGGCTAGCTGCTGGTCATATCCTCTTTGCATGAACTGAATAAGGCACACCCATTCTGATAAGCTATGACAAGCTCACGATTGGCAACATTTAGTCGGATTAACTCGATTCGCAACAGATGTGCTCTACGCACTCAGTCTTTGAAAGTAATCGTCCTGATTAGGAAGGGAAGCATGGACCATCTTTTAAATTCGACAGATCAATATACATTATGTACGTCCGCTTCGTAATTGGCCTCATTAGGAAACACTGGATAAAAGGCAAAGTAATGCCAATCGGGAGTCACCTCAAGTGTCGTTTGAACACTGTTCTTCCCCGATGTCATAATGAAGACTATTTTCAATCGCCGCGCCTTCGTGACTATTATCGGCTGTATCCAACATCCGCGCGACTCTTAGATCCCTTGCCACCGACACCTACTTTAAACACAACAAAGAGGACTGCGATTAACACGGAAGGAAAAAAGTCTTTACAAGTGATACTGTATGTGACATCGGCCGTTGAACTGCATGAACCATTGAGTTTTGACCCGTCCACCGCAGAATGGAGTTTGGAAGACTTGTTGAGTAAACGTTATCTGGAGGTCGAACGCAACAGGGACAGTATAACGCCGTCGGAAGAATTCAAGCTAGAATTCCCACGTCTTTTAGGCAATTCTGCATCACTGACCGATTTCAGACCCTTAAAGGCACCATTTGTACCTGAATTGGTGTTATATCTGGTAAATGAAATAGAGACCCGGTGTCATAAAACCAACTGGGATAAAATGTTTGAACCTCTTCGAAAGTACCACTATGATGCCAGGAGATTATTAATACAACTCCTCAAGGAGGACAGTGATCACAAGACCATTAAGGACATTCTAGACGTCAGCGATAATTCTGTCATAATTGTTACGTTGCGCATGTTTCTAAATGAATTTCACAATAAACCACTGCACTTCTCCCGATCGCTCCTAGAAGAACTGATTTCTCGACCGTTGTTTGATCATTTTCTTCGACCAAATCCGGAACTGCCAGGAATTGTACAGAAAGCGTCGTTGCCCACCTCACGCACTCACTTAGACACGCTATCATTTTTAATGATTCATCTTCTACATGCCCTTGAGTATTGTCCTGACCCGCCGTTTGGAAAAGCGCGCTTATGCAATCTCTACGGCCCACTGCTGATCAGTTTTGCCGAGCGTCCCAGGTTGCATCGCCCAAATTTTTCAGGTGCGCATTCGGAGGAAGCCGCCATCCTAGATGCGGTGTTGGAGGTGTGTAATTCACACTTCTGGAATCATATGACAATGCTCAAGATACACAAGGCTTTCGAGCACTTGACTTACAGTGAACGGCAATCTCGGCTTGCATTGGAGTTGAAACGTGGTCGTACGGAATCACAGACGAAGAGTACGAGTCAAACGCGCATTGTTGACCATATTAACAACTGTGTGTCCGGCGGTGAATGCCAACTGACTCCTAATACGTTATGTGCAAATTTGCACTACATGGTAACAGACATCGATCAACCGAACAAGCAGACAGTCAATGCCTTATGTTGGTAAGATGTTTACTTTGCTTTTCAATCACTCACCTCTTTCTATCGTATGTTTTCACCCTATAGTCTCTAGAGCTGTCTGATGTCTAATTATATTCAAACAGATCACTCAAAGACAGTTTGTAGTTCACTTGTTTTATGTGGAGTGCTCTGCATTGTCAAAGTATAACCAACCATCACAAGATTTGATTAGCTTAGACCGTAGTTTAATTGTTGCTAGATTTATCGCTTCATTCACGTGAATAGTGTCATAATACTTTCTGTTCGTCCTACCGTTATGGTTAAACTGGATAAGGCGTTTACATCACAGAGTGCTTGCTGCCTAACAACATTTAAGATGCTTAGGTTTTACAGACGCCCCGGCTGTTGATTAAAGATTAGACCTGTGCAGATGCTTAGGCCATGTTCCTACCACATATGTACACTGTTGAGAAGAGATCTGCGATCAAAAGCGACCATTATTTGAACATATTTCGCATACACATGCTAAACCATACAAGAGGTCTGTACATACACTCCTGTATACCGAACGTGCATCCTACGATGGTCCAAGAACCCACCTCAATCGTGCAGACGATGGGCATTAGTTCTGGGTTTCATACTGAGGCTGCACTCGCCTAGTTGCCTGCAACATAGGGGTTACTTGCGAGAGAAATGTCGCAGTTGTTAACCTGCATTTTTGAAAGTCCCTGTTTTAAACGGATAGTCGGGGTAAGTAAAGCGAACAGCTTACAATGTTAAGAGCACGGCTATCTGGTTGTCAAACTGTACACTGCTGATAAGTATAAACGTGAAATTTCAAACCTACTGGCGTGACTACGTAGCTTAACCGACGAAGCATTTACCACATCTAAGCATGCTATTTCTATTGCTGGTTCGAATTCAGCCGAAGTCCAGATTTTTCGCAGTTGGGTCTCTTCCGAACTCTACACTGTTAACTGCATTCGCTGGTGGTTGAGCACATGTATAGGTTCCAAGGCAGCATTACGTTTATGGACAATGGAAGACAATCGATTTCTTGCGTGCAGTAGAGGAATGATGTCTACCAATTTGCAACTTACGTGACTTACGTCACTGGTTGCAAATATGGATTAAGATTCGCTTAATTTAATAGCTCTCTTAAATATATGAAATTGTTCATTTTTATGGTCTCCAGACGAATTTCATTTTTTTTATCGCCATCTTTGGTAGTGTTATCTGTCATTTAATGTCACACTACGCATCGCTACAACTGATGCGTGAATGTGTAGCCAACTAAGATTGTTACCACCCTGAGACAAAAACAAGTACCTATGTTACTTACAGAATTATTCGTGCTCGCGCTTAATGGCTAAGATTAGGACTGACGAAACACTTTCATTAAAAGCGCAAAAGATTTTATCCCGCGCCAACGCTTAATGCCATACTAAAGTCTAGGCTACTACTGATCCTGGTTGCATTTAATGAAACAGCAAGTTATTTAGGTAATATACATGTTTAAACTTAGCGAGCAAGCATCCCAATAAGACGATGACTTCACAGATAATATTAGATAATATTATATATAAAGATACTCCATTATTTGTGACACTTTTGTATCTTCGGGCATTTCCAACCATGTACATGGATGGTGGTTTGCTCCTCAAACTGGCAGGTAGCAATTCCTAATCATGTTTAATGTGATGATAATTGCTTCCACACAGCATGCTTGTAATCTCTTCTACCCTTCAGCAGTAGCAATGAATATGGGCCGCGCTGCAAGCGCCCAGTCGACATGTTGGCGGCATCCAAACGGATTAGCCTGTCACAGTGGCCGAAGCCAAAGGACGCCTGCGCTTTAAACCATCACCCCCAAGTGGCCTGCGCTGCACCACTTGCGGTTCCACTCACACACCACATATTCGGTGTAAACCCGAAGGAATAAGACCAGTAGGTGTGTGAGTGAGACCTTTGTGTCCAGCCGGCCAATGCTGGTTAGCCAATTGAATGACTAGTACTAAAAGGAAACCCTTATCTCTTGGAAAATAAACATATATAATATAATTCAAGAAACATTTCGGTATACGAGCGCGTGCTAGTGCATTCCGGAGAGGATAATGTTGAAAAACAAAACTCAAAGTTGAACTACGAAAAGATCAGACAGACGACTCATCATTCAATACACCAACAAAGCTCAAGAAAAGAGTAGGTAGAAGATCACAGACACCCAAATTTTTGAAAAGAGGAGCGGATTAGTTGCCAAACGACCATGGTCTTGGTCGATGCAATCATTAACAAAAATGGAATGGATATGCTGATATGACCTACCTGAACCTAACGTACTCGTTGTCTCTTCGCCGACTGTGCATTATGAGTACGCTGGTGACCAACTAATCCCAAACGGTCAACGCATTCGCGGCCGCACACATCACAACACCATAGATTCATGTCACCACGACCTATGGCACCGATGATTACCTTGCGTACCGCGCGCTTTCGTTCTCGGCCGCGCAATAACTGCTCGTTGAATTCGCGGACGCCCGTCCGAATCATATTCCTCCAGGCAGTCCGGTTCAACGCTAAGTCTTTTCAACATCTAAAATCAATTTTACAACGTGAAAGACTTACCTGCACAGCATCCTGGTATCTCAGCTTCTGACCACCACGATTTCGCTTACCTGATCGCAGTTGTCCATACAGCAGTTGCTTTGGGATACGGTCATCGCCCATCCGACGGACGTCACCCAGCCAACGAAGCTAATTCGACATCAGCAAGGCTTCCATCCCGTTCATATCCGCTCGCCGTAATACCTCAATGTTCGGAATCATGTGCGACCACCGAATACCCAAGATGCGTCTTAGACATTGCAAATGAAAGTGGCTCAGATAACGTACATTCTGCTAAAACAATATCTACGTTTCACTGCCATACAGCAGTATAGACAGCACCATTGAGCGGTAAACAAACAGCTTAGTGCTCGGCTTCAGGCTGTGGTTCTTCCAAACACGTCTTTCAAGACGTCCAAAAGCAGTACTGGCCTTTGCCACGCGAGCTCTCAACTCGCGGTCCACGGACAGATCGGTGGACAGATTTTTGCCTAAGTAGCAGAAATCTCTGCAGCTGTCGACAACATCTCCATTAACACGGATTTGAGGTGAAGGTGCACAGACAGCACATCCGCCCGGAGAAGGCTGAACGAAAGAAAATGTCTTACCTGTACTGATATCCAGTCCAAACTTGGATGCCGCGGTCGCGATAGCCGTGACCAGTCGCTGTAGTTCGTCCTCGCTATGTGCAAACAGCGCGTTGTCATTTGCGAACAGAAACATGTGCATCATTGAGGTATGTAACCGGGTTGGGGCGCCGAAACGTCGAATATTCAGTAGGCGTCCATCTGTCCGGTACTCAACCTCAACACCGTCCTCCCCAGAATCCTGAAAAGCAACTGTTTGCATGGCAGTCAAATATAAGCTAAATAGCGCAGGAGCCAGGACACAACCTTGCTTCACGCCAGTGACAATGTCAAAATCGTCAGAGGTAGATCCACACGATTACACCTTCACCCTCATGCCCACATGTAGCAATCCAATCAAATTGACGAACTTACCTGGACATCCAAACTTACCAAGCACCGTTCACAATGCCCCGCGGCTTACGGAATCAAACACCTTAGTGAAGTCGACGAAGTGGGCATACAGGGGCAGGTTCCGTTCCCGACACTTATCTTGAAGCTGTCGAGCAGCAAACACCAGGACGATCGTACTCCGACTCGCCCGGAATCCGTATTGCTCCTCAGGAACATTGGCCTCTAAGACATCCGTATTCAGCCAGTTCAGAAGGATTCTGGTAAGAAACTTGCCTGCACAGCTCAGCAGACTGATACCCCGACAGCTGTCGGGGCATTGCTTGCTACTCTTACCTTTAAACAAAGGTACTATCACAGCATCCTTGAAATCTTTTGGCACCACCTCGTGCTCCCAGATGGAGTGAACAAGCTGGAGCAGTGCACGTTCCATCGCCGGCCCGCCATTCTTCAGAATTTTGCCTGGCAATCCATCTTTACCTGCAGCCTTCCCGTTGCAAAGTTGACCAATCGCTCTCTGCAATTCTAGTAAATCAGGAGCGACAGCAAGTGAAAGCTTGATGACCTGTTGCGGCAGGCTGTTCACGGCCACCCAATCAATGGTAGCAGGACGATTTAGTAGGTTACCAAAGTGTTTGCGCCAGACTTTCATGGTGTCTTCTGGCTGGGTGCACGAACAACCGGTGTCCACGTTTACCAGTGCTTTAGTAGACTAGATAGATGGGCCGAATATCGTTTTCATGGAATCGTAGAACTCGTTATGCTGCCGACGAACTGCGAAGCCCTGCATCCGCTCACCCCGCTTCATCCACCAGTTGTCCTTGATTTCGCGAACACGCTCGACCAGTTGACGGCGGATAATTCGGAACGTCGCCTTCTTCGTTCCATTGTCTGGATCCACTGTGGAGGCAGCAAACGCAGCATTCTTCTCTCGTACCAGTTCCGCGATAACCGCGTGGTTGTCGTCGAACCAGTCCGGACGTTTCTAGCGTTTGACACCAATCGTCTCAGTGGCTGCCATCGTCAGCCGTTCCTCGATGAACTACCACATATCCTCAGAGGTAGTGGATATAGGAACATCGTACAGACGAGCGGCAACTGCACATTGAAAAGCAGTCTTCGTCTCGCAGTTTTCCAGTTGTTTGATATCCAACTTCTG
>JTDE01001724.1:19154-42749 GCA_014338405.1 Paragonimus skrjabini miyazakii | reverse complement strand
GCCTTAGGCTATGTTGGCGTCGATTCGGAGGTAACTGGTGTGGTTATTGGTGTGCCAAAAATGCGGTTTATCCACTGATTCACTAGGACAGAATATTGCTTCGTCAGTGAATACTGTGGAATAGCAGAACGATCAACTATTGCTGGGCATGGTCGACCACTTCTTTGCAGATCTTGAACACTGTCTGTTGTAACAAACGTTTCATCAGCCTTCGAACTGAGTTACATTTACAGGTAACCGATCGTGTATCCACATGTCTTACAATGAACTTGCTAGTGGTATCTTTCACACTTCCATCACAGGCAACATAAGTAAATGCCTACACAATACGCTGTTCAGTTGTTAGATAACCGGCACGCCGTTCTCGCACTTGGGTTCTACCAATGTGATCTGATTCCATCATGATCAACCCGTTCAGACCAAGTTGTACCTGGATGCTGTTTGGCAAACTGAGCTGAGGAGAGTATGACTCAACATTACTCAACATCAACACAGGCAAACAGGTAGACATCATCATCATCATCATCATCATCATCATCATAGACAGCAATACATCAGTGGTTCACACTGATGCTTAACTGCCACACAACCATGAAGAAGAAGAAACAAACCCTGTTTAGGAAAAGAGAAGAAAAAAGAGGGAGGGGATGGGACAGGCAGACATACACATACATAGAGGTAGGATTAGTCACACCAAGAACCACAAGTCCGACTTGTCCTTGGTGAAATGAAGGTATCGATTCTAAACAGTCATCAATGCCAGTTACATGTACAGTTAGTTTTCGATCCATCTTCTAATCACGTGTAAGTCTGTTTTGTTTATGAATGCAACTTTCGCCACCCATCGTTTGTTGGAAGAATTGTCGTGATGGCACATTCAGTTGGGATTGTGCTAGGTTGTGCTGCATCCTATTTCCTAGTCCGGTGCTGCCTTTCAAAGATGGAAACGCTTTACAGATACGTTTGTTGCCAGCCATTTGCTGCCAAACGTGGACCGTGGTGGCCAAAACATTGAGAAAATCGTGCCGAGTGACTCGACCTGTAATGCGCATACACTCTTGTGCCAGTTACTCTGGCTATAGTCACAGCACTGTGTTGTGCTTTTCAGCCTAACCGACCCGGTCAGGAGACCTGCTATTTGTATATCACTTTTGGTTTGTAATCCGGATTGTTTATCCTAGTTCGGGGACGATCGGCAAAACGGGCGAATAGTTTGACACTGATTGATCTCTGAATCTACATTTACTGTTCCCACCGGGTTAGAATGTCCATTATCGGAACGGGATTTTTAGGGGCGTGTTAATTGCAATCCTTCAGGTGAACGTTTCGTTCACTCATTATCTGTTTATACATTACTTGGAAGCGAATATGGCTGAGCGTTTGTATGCAGTAATTCAGTTGTGCCTAATATAAAGTTAGTGGCACAGTGATTAACGCGATTGTCTGATGAAAGTGTGTTCGGATATCAGGTCTCGGATGTGATGAGCTCTAACGAAATCAAAACTATTCTAGTGTTTCTGTTTTCAAGGGAGTGGCTGTCAGGTCTGTGAGAATACAGAAGTTATAATCCGCTGTGACTGATATTCAGCCTACACCACTCAGAACTCCCCACCACTTATCAGTACACAGTGTTTTCGTGACAGCCTCCGCCGAACTGGAAACAAAACACACCAACAGGTTACGACATCCTGTACCCAAGCTATGGAATGGCAAACATACAGTGGTGTTAGTGTGGAACTTCGCCGCAACATATTTACCCCCTAGGCAACTCATCACACATAGCACAGTCGGAGCACGGAGACAACTTCTGGGAGCTCAGTTACAATACCAGTTCACTCCCATAAGGCGTGACTCAAGTTCGAACCCAAAACAGTTAACGAAATCGAACATACTGTGATTGCTAAAAATGACAAGTGTGTGTACATAACCCGCTTTCATGTTTCAGTCCATGGTCGTACACCATCGCTTTCAAAAGGTTGCACGTAACATGCGTTAATAAAGGTTACAGTTTGTAGTGGTGACCTTAGCGATGTCTCCACACCACCACAACTTCTAATATACGCACTCTTCATTCTTTCTCACTTAAGAACGACAAAGTGGCAAAGAAGACCTGTTTCATGTTTTGATCATCAGGCTAATTACAACACAATAATTATGAAAACAGAAAGTACGGTGAGTCGGAAAAGCGGTCAGTAAAGTTTATGGACAGCGTGTTTGATATTAGTTACGCAATCACAGACCACCTGGATTGCCCGATTTCAGAATATCCAGCTACATCCGTGATTACCGGAATACCGCTTGTAATACACTTTCACTTGTAGTAGTGAGTGTTCTAAAATAATGACTAGACCATCAGCTACTCATTCCAGCAGTTCCTCAGTCTGTCTGTTATTTAGAATGGGTTTCCTCAGACCACTACGTGCATTCTGGTGTATTGATTATTGGATTATCAGACCGAAGATGTGAATATTCCAACTTCAACGCGGGGAGGAGGTACGTCCAAAAACCCATATCGAGCGGGTCGGGGACAGCTTGGACGACCGGATGATTAATCGCTCGACTGGGTCGGACCAACGGACGAGACATGGCAGACAAAATAGGATGGACGATCAGGTCGGGGGCGCGATTATTCCAACACAACTCGGAGGAATATATTGATATGGTCGTGGAATGCGGACAAAGCCCATAGTGGAGAGATTTCGGACGACACAAGCGACCGGACGGGCCATCGCTCGACGAAATCGGATCAACGGACGAGGAATGACAGTCGAAAACCTCCCCGATAGGCGGCGTCAATCACACAAATAAATCAGACAGAATTGCACACGACACGCAGGCGGAAACCTGGGGGTGGTGCGGACAGGAATTCTGACCCATAAACGCGAGCGTGCGCGTAGCACGGCAACCAGCGTGTGGCACAATACAGATTGTGCTTTATTGGACGCTTGTCAGTCAGACGCAAGCCCCTCAAACATTAACACTGTCCTTTGCCGCTCGCATATGCTAACCCCCACCTCACACAACCATCCGGACGACATGACTGCACATTCCGCGTCGCATGTTCGCCTTGTCCAATAAAATTGAGGCTGAGCAACTGAACTACCGAGCCCGCTTGTGTGGCAACAATCATCCTAGATCAGCCAATCAATAGACGGACAGACATCTCGGTTAATTCGTCCGTTCCGTCGGTCCGCACTCACACCTTCGCATTGCCGTCCGATCTATTCACAACAGGCACTCATTTGCCAGGCCCTATCGAGTCGCTTCTCTGTGTGCCTCATATAAACACGTTCGTGCAAATTGTCACACGATTACATGATCCACGTGTTGTTGTGGTAGTGGGGAGGGATGTCTGGGTGGATTGCACTTGCAATGTGTGTAGCGGGTACGCGTTGGATTCACAGCCCTGGTCGATGGTACCTCTTATCAAGGGGACGATGGGAGCAGTTGCGTACTGTGTTTATTGACCGTCTGGCCATTTTCTCCGGTTTGAGATCCGGTAACAACACAAGGAATATATTAACTGTACAAATTGTTTTTGACATCATACGAGTCTTGCTAATTGTTATGGAAAGCATGCACTACATATGGAGAGGTTATGGTGGAGATGCAATTTAGCTGTTGTAATGCCTGGAATTCGTCCTAAGGTGATCTTAGATGGTTGCGTCATGTTGTGTAGCAACTCGATGACAAACAAATATTGGCGTCTTGTACGGAACTCTCAGCTACGCGGCTGGGCGAATTGTTCAAACGGGGGTCAAGCGGAATTTTAGTAATTGTATTGGATATGCCATTTTGGTCTCAACTGTCTTCTCCACAAAACCCCAAAAAGAAGAGACTATCCCTCTATGTCCACCGCCCTGACAATTCCTCCATAAGTGTGACGCTGGAATACGGAGGATTAGTTTTCACCAACGTACAAAGAAAGCCCGGTCAATTGAAGTTGAGTGTGACAGTTGTTGTTTGTTGCCCTGGTTACAACTATCGGATCACACTTCACTCACGATCTCCGATACGATACACAACTGCAACATGACTACCTAGAGGGCACCGACAGGAAACCTAGACAAAATATCATATGGCACTAACAATATGTCAGCCGACTCGACCTGGATGTGAAGCAAGATCCGCACACATTTGTGATGACAAAATTGAAGTTGCACTGGCGGGCGAAGATGAGTACCTATGATGTTTGGGGCATCTTAGCTGTCATCTCACCGGTCAAGTGTGTTCTCGTTATTGCACTTTCAACAAGCTTAACTATGCCCATTAGCATATCGGTTGGAAGCCACGTTAGTCGTCGCACCAACCGAGTCAACGTTATCTGGGGCACTTTTCTGCCTCCCCAACGTATTTACGTTGATGAAGTTCACGTCATCAGTGAGCTCTGGTCCTCTCAGAAAACGCTGCACATGTTTAGATCTGATGTCAGCAGCGCTATGAATCAGTTGTGAATTGTTTTCAGTGTTAGCCACCTTCCCCGGTACAACACAATACACCAAGAGGACCTTTCACATGACATTCTTATTGTCTCCCAACCACAATATAGTATAAAAGTGCATAGTTTCAAGGGCCAGATTGGTAGCTGAGTGTTTGTGTCAACGAAATGTGCGATCCCCAGAAATAAACCAATCCACGGAAATCTACGGTTAAAGTTACCATTGACATACTATTAATGCGTCCTTCAGGCACTGCCGAAGAAATTTTCCATTTCACTGGAGAATAGGATAAAAATTACTGAAGCGACGACTCCAGAGCTACATGAAACAACTATTAAATGACAAGATGAGAAATGTGTTAACAATGTGTTGGAATAACATCGGCATTAAGTCAGTATGATGGTTCCAATGAACCAGGTAACAAATATGCCTTCAACAAGAATTCAACTCAAAGAGAAGTCAACTGAAATGGTAAGCTAAGTAAACAATGAGCGCTTGTCGTCGAAAGCGGTTGACTTAAAATTTCAAAACGACTTGGCTTTATTCCGACTGCAAAACATGACGGTAGAATATGTGTTGTAGATTATGTTCACATGTACTTAAAGCAGATTGTTCTACTTAGCGTTGCTGAACAGTACTAGGTAGCACAACGTTGAAATGAAAAACTGACGGTACCGGGGCGCTGGACGGATACGTGCGAGAAAATTGAATTTACGATGACCTTAAAATCTGCTTGGCTACTTATCGTATTCCGTAAGGTGTACAGTATACAACAGATGGAAAACCATACACATTGCGTGCGATTTTTCTTGGTTGATTGAATAACCTGAAAACCAAACCGGCAAGGGAACAACGGAAGATTTTAATCCTATCAGACAACTTGTCATCATAAATAGATATTAATCTTGGAAGCATCGTTCTTATTATTTCGTCACCAACTGAGCCATAAAAAATAATCTCCGAATATGTATTTGTTGGGGAAAGCCTGTTTTCCTCAAAAGTGGTTTATTTTTCGTATTGTTCGCATTTTCGTATTTTACCAACTTATGAGAGATCCTCGTAATATTGCTAGATTGACAAGTGAACCCATTCTAAACTGTAGGTCATTCAGAGGGGAATATGTTGATCACTTAAGAGGGACTGCGGAATGAGCTCGCATGGGATGCCGACGCTGAAAACGCTGACCTAGATGAATTAATCCCGAACATCAACAGCTGATCAAAAATTTTCAATTTATACGCTAGTATGCACAGCATTTCCACGAAGACTTTCTTCCGGAATTGAACCGTTTCGAGGAGGCGTTATTAGGTTTGAAGTAGACGATACAAATGGATCAGCAATTTCGCACATTCTGAACTCGACAATCTTTGATTTCATTGTCAAGAGCATTTTCAGTAAGGTGTATTCAAAGAAGTCTTTCAAATTGGGCTTACTCCGCAGCCTTTTTTATGTTTTCCTGAGTAACTTTTCAAGACCACAAAATTCTTGTTTCGTTTGTGCTATTCCGAAATATGTTAGATGCTAACAAACAAACGTGTTTGCTGGGTTTAAGTAGAACATCAGTTGAAAAACTGTTTCCACAGGTGCGTCCCAGTGTGTACAACACACTTCGATGTGCCTGAAACCATGAAATAGTGGAGCCAATCGCTAATGACTGAGTGCACTTGCGCTCTATCAGAGGAATGTAGATGTTCAAAATATCACATACCCTGGTTTGTTTTCCACAACATGCGCGACGAGCTTCCGCTTGAAATCATGAACTGCTAACACTGTTACAGGGGAAGTAACGAACGTTGTTTGTTCCCAGCGGTGCGGAAGGCATAGACTTCTGTGCAGACTGGTATTCATTCTGTACAATAAACATATCATTTCTGCATCATTAGGCAGACTTACAACTGGACATATTGATAGACGTCGTTTGGTCTCACAGTTCGAAATATAATTATCCTGCTCATGCTAGCTTCGTATATTATTCGATTGTAAATGGATCGATGCGTGCACATGAGATAGAATTGTACGGTTTTGATAACCAGGTTATAGACAACCTATCGGACTAAGTTTCCTGAATAATAATAATAACAATGACAATAGTAATAATGACAGAAACGAAGTGGAGGAAATGTGTTGGTTATTTTAACTGATATCTCTAATGACGAAATGTCCTTGTATTACTGGGTTGCATAGCTTTTATGGCAACCCGCAGCCGAAAATGGAACTGTGAACATCAGAAATCCAAACGTTTTACTTTTTACAGCCCAGGGGGAAATAACCGGGACCCAATTGGTTCAGTCACTACAAAACCCATTACACTGTTGGCTTCCCAATCAAAAACTTCCACGGAAAAAGTGAAATCCTCATTCCAGAAACGCATGAGAACAAAGAACGGCAAATACAATTCAATCCTGTCCTTCCCAGCAACGTGTAATTCTCGAGGCATTCCCGAACGACGTGTGGCTGATCTTCTTGAGGAACTACGTTTGTGTCGACTGGGGCTTATCGGAAGAGTACTTTCTCATTAAGTACTACACGGAAAGTGTGGTACATCAAATATTACAAGAATCATAAAATCGTCCCGCTTCACAACAAGCAACCTGTTTATTTCGATTTACTGTAAGATTTTGATTATTCTAACCGTATTTGTTTGCTTAATCTTCAACTGAATTTTCATCACTCCTGTTCTAAAATTGTAACTGCTGTAATTACTTGTCACATGATCATTGTCTCATTAGAACTGAGATGATTTCAGTCCATTTTGTCATCAGCATACATCGATTGGAAAATGAGAGATTTTGTTCATCGAATAAAAGATCCTAATTCATTAAGAATTTATCTCTTCTGTTTTATGTTTTGTTACGACGGCTTCGGTTTTATCACATTGAACTGCATGTGTGAAACAATAAAAAGACAGTCCCTTGACTGTCTAGATCCTGAAAATGCTAGGTCGCAATGTAAGAAGCGTTTTTTCCTCTAGAGACCAGAAAGGGCACTTGGTATTTCAACATGAATGTTCAACACATCCTTTCGAGTTCTCGAGAAGCAATGTTTATATTTTGAGTTTGCCAATGCAGCATATCGGTAGTCTGAAAAGAAGTCATGGGTTAATATGTTCATGAATTTGTACAACACAGGGTTCACTTACGCGTCCTCAGCTCTCTATCGTTTGAGAACGTCTGTCTTGTTGGTTAAGAATATGGAAAAAAGTAGCAGTTTAACCAAATAATATTAGAAAAAAATTTACTGGCACGTGATCACATGAGCAACCAACACCTAAACATATTGAAGTACCATTCTGATAAAGCCACATATTGGATGGTCAGTGGAAGTGAGCTAGGAACGTGACAAGATAATCAGTAATGTGGGTTGTCTGTTGCGTATTGTGATCAACGGACGAAATTGTGGAAGGCGTAGTGTGTTCAGCTTCGATTACTTATCAAACTATAATCAGCTCCTGAATGCAATCATATTCAGCCGAGATAATGGTCTGCCAAATACACACTAAAGTTTGAGAGAATGGATCCTCATACACCTGCTCTTAATTAGTGAGAGGCGGTGTGTTAGTCGATGGTTGACGCACTGACAATTAATTCGAAGTCGCTAGCCTTTATATGCGGGAAATTTTCCGGAGCTACGAGATTCTTCTAGCTGAGGATCTGTGAACCTCTTAACAACTGCAGTGTGACAAACCTACCTGCACGTTTCTGTGTGAGCTGATTATGGAGCTGAACGAGATGGAAGAAAATATAAGGTGGTAGGTGCTACAAATCCATCCTAAGATATTTACTGTGTGGTTTGTGATTCATTTATAATCCACTCAGAGAACAGCAAGAACAAGGACTGCCTGAGCTCTAGATCAGTGTATGTCCGACTGGCAACACCGATAGAGTCACTCATACCAGGCAGGCTAATAGGTAGAGGTCTAACAAACCAGTCTCCTGGTCCTCCATGTTGGGGGTTGGAAGAAAGTTGACATCGTTTTCCGGAAAATGTACCAGATCCGGTAAACTGCCACCCACCAACTGCCTTGTGGCGCGGGCTTTTGACCCAAAGTCTTTGGCTAGAGACCCTAATCGTTCTCCCATCTAGGTCCGGGCGTGCTGGCATTATCTAAGTCCACATATAATCATGATTAATCACAGCTCCAGTAATTCCATACTGCATCGGCCGTCTCGCAGCATAAACCCGGTCGCCCTATCTGCTGCATACAGCAGGGTGGATAGGCGAAAACATGCTTCTGCTGAACCCCCCTCCACTCTCCAATCAAATGTAGCTCACAGGTCCCTCAACCTCCATTTCTGGTGATTACTCTGCAGGTCCTACAATAGATATAGCTAATAAGAGTGACATTGTGCCGGTAAGTCCCATCTCTTACCATTCAGCCTCAGGCTTCCCTGATCCCTTGCTTAGACCTAGAAAGCGAAGTAATGCAGGTGCTTTGAACGTCCGCACGCTAAAGCAGATAGGTCAGCAGGTCGCTCTTGCACGAAAGTTAGACTCGTTGCATGTCGATGTCTGTTGTGGTTCACGGACTATAATCCAGGACGGTAGTCAACGTATGGAACTAACAGGACCCGCGTTGTCTACCCGATACTAGTTATATACTTCGAGTGACTCCACAGCCGCCGTTACAGGTGAGGCTGGAGTAAATACAGTCTTCAGCACGACGGCTTCAGCCGCATTGATAGATTGTATCCGTGTTAATAGTAGATTTTGTGCCATCCGCTTGGCAGGTTTTGTTAAGGCCAGCTCTAGATGAGTGAGTTCCATTACTTTGGGGATCATCAAAAACAGAGCAACACGTCACTAAGTTGTATGTTCTTCTCTGTTACGGGAACTAAAGGTAAATGTGATTGTGGGCAATCTTCTGACTTTCAGTAGATTATCGATTGATAATGAATCGTAGAATGTACCGTTAGAGGTTTCACTAATTGAATGGCATAGTCTTTAAAGACGATTCGGTGGTTTGGTTGGTAGTAGCTCACCCAGTTTTACTCCAAACCCTGTAAGTGAGCTTTTTAACGGTTTAGTATGCATAGTTACCTTCCGTCTGCTAGGCATATCAACTGTCTCCGTATCTAGGTTTGTAAATCCAACAGAAAAAAGTTCAAAATCAAGAAAATCGGCCGACACGAGCAGCAACTTCGTTGACAGAAACTTTAGACTCATACTCTGGCTTTGTGCAACATCTCACTAATAACAAAACCGACCCCCTTCTAAAGCCACTGCGGTCTGACGTACTGTTCACATGGTGATTCACTCTGCCATATCTATTTCTATTGTAAACTGCGAATCCTTTCTGAACAGCTCGGAGTAATCATAAGTTTAGTGCTTACTGATGAGTTACGTGGCAGATTGGATAATCAAGTCTGCCACACTGTTTATCAGTAACACAGTTTCACTGTTTGACAGTGGCCATGCTGGATTCTAGCGTGAACTCTCGGTGAAATCCTGCTCAGACCGTTATTCCCGTAGATCATTTGGTGCATTCCACATGACCCTTTGGGTTGGATGTGTAACTGAGTCCAAGTATGCGACATCTTTTTTTCCGGCATGGCTTCGCAGTCCAACTGTTTCTGTCGCTGGTTCCCACCCAGCCGAAACATAGATCTTTCGTATTTGGGTCTCCTATTATGTTTGGTGTATAGGTAGAACTTCCGGACCTTTTGTACTCATGGGCACGTAGCTAGCACATTCTTGTTGACCTCGTTAAAGCTCTCGTTTAGCAGTAGTGATTCAAGCTGTGCGTGCTTACGAACTTATCGAACCGTGCACTTACCACTTGAAAGTTCGTTGTATGTTAGACCTTTATACAAAGACCAGAGGTAATGGGTTATCTAATCTTATGTAAAACAGTTTCACGATTTCGTCGTCATTATGATTAATTGCACCTGCATTTTTTAGATTGTTGATTTTGTCGGCTCCTTTATTAAGGACATAACGAAGACTTTTGACATACTCGTCATCTGGTATCCTCATGAACATCAAATAGACCACTTTCCATTATTGTCCCAAAGAATTCTTTAGCGAAGAAAAACATTGTAACACTGATTATGTGAAATTCACCGTAGACCGTTGAAGTCTTCTGTTACTGAAATCTAAGTGTAATCTCAGCACGATATTTTTTGCATTGGCTTAGGCAATACTATGTAGGTTGTTGATAAGTAAAGGACAGATAACGACAAGTAAGAAACCGGTGGTTTGGGTGTTAATAGCTCATTTCCAGCCTGATCTATGGGAAGTTAATAACGGTCGGTCGTATGTACGTATGACTTCTAGGTCACGATTCGTAAGGTTATTTGAAAGGTAAACGTCTATTCCAAAATCAATGAAGCCAGAACGGTACGAAACGAGCAGTACTAAGAGGCAATTCTGTTCACAGTGAACACGGAAGGTTGAGCTGCTTACATAGAGTCAACGAGTACGAACATAAGGGCCAAAACGCTGCAAAATGCCATGAGGAATGCGTCTTCAACGGGAATGACAACGAGTCGGGGATTTTGACCATCGCCGGAACAGACATCACCCGCGTGCACATATCTTAGATGAACACTAGAAGAAGAAATGCTAAACAGAAAAAGTTTTCGCTCCTTACATCGACAGTGATCTACGGACTCCAGTGAGTTCGAGAGAAATGACAACACTAGCCCGCAACTGAGTTAGACTCTACAACCTCAAGTATATGCCATTCCTGCAGTAGGATGTGTGCTTAAAGTTCACAAAGAACGCACAGATAATGAATGACAACAGCCACGAAAGAAGTCGTGCGCTTCTGACGAATTTTGACCACTGGGCACATACTACTTGTCTTACCATACCTTATAAGATGTTGATGTTTTAGACAAAAATAAAATTTATTCAAAACGAAATTACGCCCTTAGCTGTATAAGTTACGTTTCCTGAATAATTGGACACGCTTCATACAGTAGTGATAAAACATTACAGAGTTACTACCAGTGGTTTTCGCGACTGGATCCAGGATTTGGGAAGCGACTAGACAGTCCTGTAACACGAGATGTTATTGCTCTCACCATTACCTTGATAAGTATACCACTAGCTATGGCTACACACTCGACGGGTAATCGTCACGTATTGCATTACTGCACTCGGCTCTAACACTCACCACCCCGAACAATAAAATACATCGGTCACATTCCGCATAAACGCTAACACAGGGGTCACGCAGGTTGCACTGATAGTCACGTAAGCGGGTCTCCTTATGTTCTGTTAGACGATAGTGTGAAGACGTGAGTACAGATGAACCGGACGAGGTAACTGAGATGCTAATCGATCACCCGGTTGAGTGATCGTGAAAAGTAAATGTCTAACAGATTAACACAATGGTGTGGTTGTTAAGTTTCATTCTTATTCAGGCGGTATGAATATCAGGCATAAAAACAACCACATTTCTCATGAAACGCGTGAGTGTATCATCCAGATGTTTGAGTGAGGTGAAAATTGGCGCTTGACGGTGATTACTGAACGGTGTGGAGTTTCGAACGGTTTAAAGCTGGGGCGTTTTCATCAACGTCCGGAGATTTCATTTCAAGCTCGGCGCTTAATTTTTGTTTTCACTGCTCACCATTTGGTCAGCCATTTTAGTGAGGCTTGTGTACTCACCCACTAGTTGTATTGCTCACATGCTATCTTCATTCGTTTGAGGTCAGAGGACTGAATTTTTCTCCAGACCCTAAAACATCTGCTCTGTTGCAGTGATACTCCCAGTTAACAATTGGGAAATGTTATTGTCTTTCATCATTTCAAAATGTACAAACAATTTTCGGCAAACATTCCATCGGACACAACTCACCCCTCGTATTCGGATCTTTCCAAGTGTGTTCCTACATCTTTTACTAGAACCTTGAACAAACAGTTGTTTGCACGTACCTGGTCCTGTCATTCTTCCGTTATTCCTCATTTGGCTCGATTTCTACACAAATTCAACTTTTTCGTGTTAGAATTAACCCCCAAACTAAATCAACAGATATATTTTACAGCTGTTAACGACTAAGGCCCATTCTCTTTAACGTGTCCTTGAGTTCCACATTTATACTAATATTTTACCCTGGGCACACTTATTTGGGTCTGAATCTGTGCGTTTGTGAAAAAGTTGAAAAATCATCCATCGGGGTGTATAAAGCATCTTAGTGATATGGCTTGACTTGACCCTAGCATTCTGGGGTTGGAGGTGGGGAATGTCGGAGCCGAATGCAGTAATCGTGACGACTACCGTCGAATGTACAGCCTTAGCCGGTGATATTCTTATCAAGGTAATGGAACGGCGAGAACGTCCCGTGGTGTTGGATTGTCCAATAACTTCTCGGAGTCAGTATCCGGTCCCAGCAACAGGTGATACCAAACTTGCAATAGGTGTTCGCTTATCAGTTGATAAATTTTCACGACCATAAACTGGTCAGAAGACACTGTGGTTTGAGCTGCCTCTCACCGCAACACTTATGTGGAATAGCCAAGAAGATAGACTATAAGGTACTGGTTAAACGTGAGTGAAAACACGGCTTCTGATGAATGACATGGTTGGTGACAGGTTGCTTCATTTGTCCTTTTCAGAAATGTCACCGGCCATGTACGAAATATGGTTGCCGTTATTCGAACTATGGGGTAGGTAGAGAAAAGGTTGAGTTCTTAGTGGTTAGCCTTAATGTTGTGGTAAACGAACTAAGACATTCTGATTAGGTACTACTGATGGTAACCGGCTGTTTAGGATTTCTGCTAGTTACAAAGTCGCTTCTTCCCCACTACGGTTGATAGATATTTATTCATGTTTAAATCGTTGGTCATAGAATTCCGCGTTAACTGCGTATTAATGAAGCTGTCTAAAGCAACCCTACCGTACACTCAAACGGAACAAAATGAGTTGTGTTTCACTAGGCTGTGAAAAAAAACACGATAGTCTGCGAGTGTGAAAACAAGCAAGTTGTATTGAGGCCAAATATCTCGTCCTCTTCTCATAACAGTCCAGTCGCGTTGGACAAATCAGAGGAGTTCGTTTATAATTGAGTGATCATGGGTTCTCTGATTTAAATTAAAATTACAAAGCTGCTGGCAAGACCACTCAGTCGCCTCAGTTACGTTTTGACGTTTGACCATACTGCTGATTGAATGATAAACCAGATAGTGCTTTGTGCCCCTTGGTACTTCTGGCTTGTTGTGTAAACTCAAAATTTGAGCCCGGCTGCTTTGATGCTATTTGGAATGGTGTTTTCCTTTTCAGCACGTAATCGTGGCGATACCGACGAATATCACGCAAGAGATCTGCTGTTGATCGACAAATAAGAGCCAGGTCCTTGGTGATTGGTTTAAAACGACGTGTTATGTTCCGCGCTAGAGCAGACCTGTCGATAATGGCGTTCAGTTGAGCCAGTGCCAACACATGAGGTACAGGCTGCGAAATGAAACTCATTACCTGTCGCTCGCGCACAGTTCTGGGATAAATGTTGATACTAGCGAACGAAAATGTTGAACAAATTATAGACAAAATGAGATAACATGCACAGGTCAGGTCAAGTTTCAATTTTATTTACATTGACTGGGCGATATCACATGAACGACCTCAACACTCCAGTTATCAAATGGTTCTAAAAACAAAACAAGCTTTCTACCTGAACTGTGGTAAGCTTGATACAAAAAACAGTAGAATATAAAGGTGAGAGAACACGTCGCTTGTTAGTTATCAACGAATTTGCTCCGACTGTTTGGCAACACATACTCTCCTCTACAGAACACTCAAACGCAATTCATACTTACATCAAGACTAGGCCCTATATTACAATGGTTTTCCAACTCACCTCAAACTCACTATTTGAGTCCTTTCTTCTGTGGGTAGTAGAGTACATTGTCCCATACAGTGAGCTACATATTAACAGTGGTAGGTTCAAACATCTTTTCAGGTTTTATGAAGTCACTTCCATCGGTCATACCTTTATCAGTCTTCTTCAAATATTATTGCCAGTGGATCAAGCACCGTTCGAATCCAGCAATGTTTTGGTAGAGTTCCTGGGCATCACCCTAGACATAGAGCCACAAACACTTTTCAGCGTGACGAGCAAAACACGTTGGTGTCATACACTTACACAAGTTGACAAGTAGATTGATTCGAGAACGTTATGTAATTATCCGGGCGGCACGTAAAGTGGCTAACAGTACATTAAGCTGTCATTTGTACATCCCTCCCGCCAAAGATTGTGCATCAGTTTAGGTTTTCGGTTGTGTTGGTTTGCGGTGACTTTTACACGCATGCACAAATGTAGTGAGCCCTGTGGAGTTGATTACTAGCGTCAAGCGTGACCGGGTGCGCGCAACGTATCGCCACCGATGTAGGTCACACACATGGTCTATAAAATTATTGATGGGTATCGTACATAATTTGATGGGTGTTGTATTCCTATTCGGGTGCAATCGACAGTAAGCCTTACAGGCTATAACAACGGTAGAGAGGACACGTGACTCAGTAGACTTACACACTGTATTGTCCCATTTACAAGCGGTAGCGTCACTCCTAAGTGTGTGGACGAGGAGTGGTTGATCGTTGAAGGCGCGACCAATCACATAGCAAGTTGAGTCTCAGCACGAGTGTGGAGCACACAGGCGGCCTTGACGCGTATACAGCAATGTGTGATCAAGCAGTGCGTATCCCGACGCTCAATGGAATTCCGCAACGCGGATGTGACATCTGGATATCAGTGTGCAAAATCCGCCAGGCGTGTGAGAAATAACAGACGGAAATCCACGGTGGAACAAGTCAGCCAAACACACAGAACCGGGACGTTCAAGTGAAATATCCATTGCGTTATAGACTGGAGTTCCGGTTCATAAACGTGGACGCACGAGCAGCGTTGGAACGTAAGTATGAAATTACTTTGTAACACCGATCGTTTAAGTGACCCTTGTTGGACACCTTTCATTCACTCAGCCGACAATTCCGGCCCAATCGCCTGCCCTAACCAACAGGCTTTTGAGAAACCAGGCATGCTGACCAATATGATCTAGATATATAGCGGAAATTTCAACGACGTCATAGAAGAGAACCAAGGTGGAACATTTTTTTTGACAGATCATCAATGCCTCAACAAACTTAGATAGGTTCAACGAACTTGTTTAATTTGCATAATGTAGTGTTGCTAATGAGTGGTACGGCACGAATCGAACGCGCGGAAACTAAGGGAAGGCTGTCAACACCAAAAAGACCAGAGGCAAGAATCAACAATTCAGAAGCTGATATGTACTGTGCTGGACGTGTTGACAATGACTGATGATAAACTACTACCAACTGCTGTGGATCCAAATCAGTCGTCCAGGTTGGTGTTTGCCTTCGTGGTTGTGTATTTTGTAAGCCTTAATAATGAATGTAACTAAGTTAACAGCCTGCATTCCCATCCATACTTACATTCATGGATTTGTGATCTGCGGACTTGGGGGAACTTCAAACCACTCATCAGTAACGTTCGTGACTAGCCAACTGAGCGACTAACCCATCGATGTTTGGTCGTTTTTAAGGTTTAAAATGAGTAAACGATATTCTGTATTAGTCTGATGAAGACTGATGAAAAAAGCAGATTATGACAACGATTTTCTGTAAGCACAATTAGTCTCACTATTATAATGTCATATTGGCAGAATATTTCAAGATAGTAACGCCGTGACATTCCGGTTGGCTATCTACGGGCGTTCAGGTCACCTTACTTTGTTTGACCATCACAGTCTTCTCGATTTTTAACCATACAGTACAAGTGTGATCACCGAGACCGAATGGATCTTACGACTATGGAACTGCAGGTGATACTGCAACTGAGAATGAATCCCTCGAAAGCACGGCAAGGGATAACACTTGCACATTTTATAGAGTGTATTCCCACTATGCAGTGCTAAATCACTAGTACATCGTTCGCTATAGTTGGACTAACAGAGTCTAAATATACGAAAAAGAAAACATCGTCCTTCTTATGGTAAACTCCTACTGATTGTGTTGTTTATGTTCAAACTTCGATGGTGTTTGAGACGTGATATTCGTTGGGGACGTGCTAGTCCAGGTAAAAATCGATAAGTTACAGTATTACCGACATTTAACCAAGGTCACTTAGGACAGTGTTATTAGAAAGCAATTTAATAGTATGAAAAATCGACAGCAAAAGGTGCGTACGTTTCGGTCCGCATCCGTCGACTGCTGCTCAACGCTTCCACCCATGAGTTTGTCAAACACCATTCATCGACCTCCTGCATGCGTGTAAAAGCGGATAAGCACCGGAGCAGTTGGAGCTGCAACTGGAGCCGCTGCTCTCAACACTATTGACAGGAAGAGTTTTTAAAGAACAAGCCACTCAAATTAAAAGAAACAAGCCGCGATAATTTAGAGTTTATTGAACAAACTATTAGTGTTACGCATGTGGGAATGCCAGTGTATACAGTCCGTTGCCATGTCGGACAAAGTTGGTCTAAAATTACCATCTCACTGATGAGGATAAGGTAAAGTTACCTCATGTTATTTTCACTAGATGGGTTATAGGTAAACTGATCGATGTGAATTGCACATCATCAGTAGCTGATCACAATTTTTGTATTAAAATAAATTTTCTCGCGGACCCTTTCAAAAAAGAAGCAATAAGCTCGGGTTTTGCTCTTGTTAGAGTTTTTCAGTAGTTCATACGTTTACTACCACCGGGATCTTAACTTAAATCCACGTTCTAACAGGACAACCGTATTGATCACTGAGCTATTAACCTCGCATCAGGCACAACAAAATAGCCATATGTAAACGCTTAGACCTACACCCCTATGAGTATTGCTTAAGTTTCCCGATCAAGCGCTAACCTCTTTTCACCAGTTGACCAAATGATAACCTTCAAATAGACTGTACAGTCGTCACCTTGTGTGCACCCTGCACCATTTTCTCATTCAGCTCTTGACCTCGATACGATATAGATATGTTTGAAATATATGTTCCTTCATCCGAATTCCCGGGGTAACTGTTAGACAATTTGTTCTATGTCGGTTAACCCTCAAAATATGGTGAAATTGAATTACGTTAGGGAAACGAAAGAAGACCACATATAGAGCCGAGAAAAAACAACGTTGACTAAGCACTTGCTTTAATCAAGCTGACCGAATATACAGTAAGTGAACGCAATTGAAATGCGATGAGTCTGAACACCAGAATTACACTTTATATATGTACAGTATTCTTGTTTGTCGGAAAATGCAAACCACCCTGTCCCTTTTTCTTGTGTGAATCATATCGATCCAGTGTCGTTACTTTATAATTACTACTGTTCACACAGTACAACGTTCGTTTGATCCCGTTCCTTCTCGTACGTTAAAATAACGGAACCAATTCAAGTAACTGTGGAGTTTGTGAATACTTTTCCTAATTAGTATTGCCAAGCCTTCCCAAAAACATTTCGGCAATAATAGTGTGTCCAAAAAAATATACTTCCCTACATTTGTCATGTACTGGACAACTATTATGTATTGAATCACTTATCCGTTCTTCGTACTACTACGATTCGTCGTTCACCTAGCAAAATCCATCTTATTAAGTACTTACCGAAGTTCGCGGTAAATCCCGCGCAGCTATAGATATGACTGTCAAAATGCGTCACTGTTAATTAGCCTACACGCCATACTGCCTGTGAAATTGAGGCGGCAAATCGTATTATGCTATTTTATCATAATTTCGACAATATTGAACGTGGAATACATAGCAGTTTTATATTCTCAGTTGGCCAGGGTTTAAGTAAGGAACTTAGTGACGTTTCCGAATATTCAAACAAAACCAGTTAGCTGTTGTTTAATGAGGTATACGGTACTAGAAGTCAATTATTGCCGCTCTAAAGACGACAAATTATGAAGCATATTTGGTTGTACGTTTTCACCCCTTTCCACTTTCATATTCGAACTCTCTCATTCTGTGGTCGACTGATAACCACTGTCCGACCGTATTTGATGAAACTCACACAAATTCGGCAACCCGTCATTTGGATTAGTTGCTGTAAAAGACAAATGTCCTATCGCTCCCTCTCACAATCGATGGGAAATGCGTCAGTACCCCATTTCTGATAGCCACTCCTATGCACAATAAACACAGGGATATCATGTGGTCTATAAATGATGGAGTTTTTAACTCCAAACAACAATTGTTTTATCAGAAGCGCGAAAATGTTACTTAGTTTTACAGGAAGACGTGTACCTTCTTGAACACAACATTGTAATTAAAATGCTTGTTTACAGGGGGTGAGATTAGCAACAGAGGTCTGTTGCGCTTCGATCAGGATTTTACTTAAACTGGCGGACAGCACATTTTTTAACAGCGCTGACATGAATGGGATAATCCTAATACAGGCGTAACCGTTACTTGAACGCCTCATAGAATGCCTTACAGTTCTACATCAACTAAGTAAACAGATTTTCCTTTGGTCACAACAGGCGGCTTACTACACTGTCCTCAATGAAATCTGATTATTAATGAATGAATCAACTGTGTATGAATAACAAGCCATACGAAACATAAATCAAAAATATTTCAGCTTACACTTTACCCGTCTCCATTGAGGTCAAACTTTGTATGTCTTTGGGTGTGTCCATTGTTTCTACTGACTCTATCGTCGGTCGGCAGAATGAGTAAAAACTGATCACTCGATCCAGCTCGCACGAATGTATTTTTTCCTCGTCATCCAGGGTTTTCACACTAACTTGTGGAGAGGGCTGTTTGGTTTCTGCAGTGTGAACCATGTCAGCCTGTACTGGTAAGGTGACGCCTTGTTCAGTTGGATCAAACGCTGCTTGCATCTTCAGAGAAGTCAATTGATTCCAAAAGTGGCAGTCACATGTTTCTAGAATCACTTCAAACAAGGACGATTCCAGCGTTTTATCCTCTTCTGTGTCTAAACCGTAGACGCACGGTCTTTCCACAAACGTGAACAATAAGTGGCCATATAGTGAAGCTAACCTAGTTTTCCCAGTCACCGGATTTGGAGCATTTTCCCAAGCATGTATCAAATGAATCATCATAAAGGCCAGTGTGTCAACGTGAACACAAGACGCGGACAAGGCAGCATGTTTGACAACTTCACGCAAACTGGGATTCGGTCGAAGAAAAAAATCAAATAAAGGCGAGTTGCTCAGCTGTTCTAAGTGCCTTTTGCGAAAATTCAACGGTTTTGTGCCTAGTTCGTCTAAGAACAAACGCAGCGCAACAATTTGTACAGCATGTGACATTTCCTTCAACAGTTTCTCCAGCGACTTCATGTTGTTTTGTTGATTAACCAACTGGACGAGTGCGTACTTACCATCTTCCTGGTACTCCTGTAAGGGCTCAAGTACGGCTTGCCAGTTGTTCTTGTAACAGTGGAGTTCTATGGAATTTGCCAGCATTCGCACTATATCTGGTACAAATGGCGGAAGCAATGGTTGGAAATCAACTAGCTGCAGCCGTTGCCGGAAGATACGCAGTCGCCGTTTGGGCGGACGGAATTTTCTAATCCAAATTGCCGGTTCATCTTCATCGTGATCTTCTTGCTCACGTCGCTGACGGTGCTCCAGCATTCCACCGGCAGTCAAATAGACAACATACCGCTTCATGTAGCTTTTTTGAAACGGCTTATTCACACGGGGCAATGGATCCAGTATTGTAGGTTTGGCTGGCTTCGCGTCCAACATTAAGCGACTTGGTACCGCACTGACCTCATTCCGTTTTTTCCGTTTTTGCTGCAATCTAGCAATCGACGGTGCGCAGTTTGTGAAATAAGTTGGGGATTCATGTTCATTTGCAGACAATGTATGAACAATGAACCCGATCTGTTCCATATACTTACGTATTTCTTCAGGATCTTTGTATGCCTCAGATTTGTTGCGGCCTGTCATTATTCGGATTAGCGTACCTGCTCCCGTGTTATTTGTCTGAATGTCACGTGATTCATCGTGTTGCTTTCAATCGTATGGTCGCATTTCGAAAGAGTGCACGTGACATCTAAAAGCGGATGCGGAGGCTAATCTAGACGTTCTGGTTTCCGTTACCCATTAAGCTTGCGAATCTTTGTGTAAGGTGGACACATCGAAACATCCTTCTAACAGGAGACACCACGAACAAGCCAAAGGCTAAGTAAAACCTGCACACGACTTATACAGTTGTAAGCCAAAAATGCACCAAATAGGACGACAGCACGCTGCTTTATGCAGGTACCTGTCGTAGAACAAACCAGAATAAGTTCTGAAGATGTGAACGAACTTAAACGCATAGTTTGACAAAACCTTCTACTAATCACGAGTTTATGATAATTAAAATAAAGTATAGCCGTTTGAAAACGCGTTGAAATATTTTTCATTTTCCGAGAATACTGTTAATTTCGACAAATTGCATGGTTACTTCGTATCATTTATACACGGTTGGCGATATCTGTGTCCGGACTGACCAGGATCAGAGATTTTCATCATATTCTGCAACGGTCTCACAATTACTGATGACCACTAATTACCGTTCCTATCGACCACAATAGTGATTCCGACTGAGCCAATTGATGTGCACAATTGTACCTATTAAAAATAGACATATTTAAAAGGTGGTCATGTTGTGAGAAGCTAATTACAGTTCATTTTAAGATCTATAGCTATGCCAACAGTAACCCGCAGAACGAAAAAGTGTAAAACTTACACACAGAAGGAAGTGGGATACACGATTATGGTAAACAAATATACCTCATGAAGCATATCAAACTGTAGAATGAAATTGCTACCGCGCTCTCAGTGTTTGGGCTATGGTGATATTCGTCGTTCTATTTGGCTTTCTGCGAAGAAGGGGGCGCTTTCTTGAAACTTAAAGCTCGTGTACATGAGACCATCGTGTTCTGAATTGAAAAAGAACAACGCAGTCGCTCAGGATTGAGGAACGCAACTTCCCTTATGATTTTCAACCGTTCATGTATGCCATCAGACGCACTCAGCGGGTGGGATCATACGACAGGAATTGAGATTCGGAAGTAAGCATTTAGAATAGGGGCTTATGTGACTATAGCAGACTAGACTAAGAATACATAAATTTGAAGTTTACGTCATTCGTTGTGAATTCTATTTAATCATCTGTTATGCCAAACAATTTTTGATTGCGGCGCAAATAACTGGCGTAACGTATGAGGTGGAGAAATGCTGAATCGACATTAAAAAATAAAGACGGTTATCAGTAGATGAACTAACAGAAATAAGCTTCGTCTTCTTGGCTGGACACTACCGCCACATAACGTCAGTAGCCGGAAGCTCTAGCATAAGTGGCAGTTCGTGGGAGTCGGCATTGTTATTGTTTGCGTTCGTTTTCCTATAATTTCGCATGCCTGCAATAGATGTCTTGTGATAAGCAAATTCCCGTGTTGTGTCCTTTGCGATCAAAACATATATGATCAACCACAGTGCTGTTCCATTTGGGTAATCCATAATCCCTTGGCTAAAGACTTGCAATGTTTACTGGTCTAATTCTTACCAATGTTGCTGAATCAAGCAACCCCCTTTGTTTCATATATCTTAGTGCCTTTGGTAATGACTTTTCGACAATCGCTGTTTCATCTTCTTCATTTTCTAGGTTATGGAATTTGGCTGTACTTTTCAGCATCGCATTTATTTCAGTTAGACAATCAACTTCTTCTACGCTGACAGTCCCTACACCTTAGCCAGACTGGGACGTCATGTTCTCACTCGATTAGAAGTGTCAAAAAACAATGGTACGAGTGGCTGGCGTGCCATGGAGTGGTGGTGACTCATGCAAACGACCTCGCCACCCAGACACGCGCTATGTGCGCACTTTTCACAGGCTTGGCAAGAGGTCCGACCGGTGAGGTGGGCGGGTGAAACACAAGAACATCACAGGTGGGTAAAACAGTACAGCGCCCTTTGAATCAAATGACAGTCAGCGTCAGCCAAAGACCAAAAAGGTAGCAATATTCATACCAGCTGTGGGGTAACCTCATTCGAAGTACTGTACATAGAAATATGCGTACATGCCGAGAATATGTCCAAAACGTAAATGGATGTTCGCAAAACCAATCACGGGTGGAATATCTGGGGTACAACAACCATGGACTGAAGCATACACTGGTGAACAGATGAGATTGGGGGAAATTTTGGAAAGGCCAGAATTCAGTTCAGTTTATCGGGTACTTTTGGACCAGTCCGACAATCAACTAGTTTGCAAGGTGGTCAGACTCCCGACGAACAAACATAAACGGGTTAATGTTCAACTTAAAAGCGTATTGGCCATTTTCAGCAATGGACACGTGGCCGCAACATATCTTTTTAACAAAGACAAGTTAATCGAATATCACTCAAATGCCTTCTGGGGTCAAGACTTAAACGACTGATTCGATGGCGAATACGATTAGACCTGTGAACTTAACAAGTGTTTGGGTGTGTGTAGGTTAATGATAGTGTGTCGAGCAGTACGTCAATCGGTAATCGGATCCTCACCTGTTGGTAATTTTGGACCACATCAGCCCGTAGCACCACTCGCGATTGACGATGATACCTACTAGCCAGACTACTTCGGCGTGACTCGTATTCCTCATAGAACGTGTATCTTTGAGACGGAAATATCTAAGGTGTGAGCAATAATGTCTGTCGAACTGCAAGTCCATCGGCTTACTGCTATCTTTTGTAAAGGTCTTTCACTGTATTGTGTCGAATGAAATCTCTAACCGCCGTCCCGGGTACGCTCCATCCGTTGACTTCTGTTCTGATGTCGATGAGTTAGCTGTTGAATGGTAGACTTTCAGAAGACAATCAAACATTTCCACTACTGTCTCACCGCCTTCCAAATTATGAGGCCCTGTCAAACGTGTCTACCAATCTACTAATTTGAGCTTTTGACTGTGGGTGACAGCCCAATGTAAATACGTGATGGACCAGTTCTTGGACGGAGTGCCACCAACAGTCCGGGATCAGCTCAGGATGGCTTTCATCGCACATCCAATGACGTTGGAACAGCTGACTGATGCGGCTCGACAATTACTGGCAGAAACCTCCCCGACAGTCAGCGAGTTGAAGACAAGTGAACCAAGTGAACTGAATGACCTGCGGACTGCAGTGGAAAAGTGGACTCAAGAAGTGGTCGCTTTGAAGATCAGGAGGGAACAGAATTGTGGCGACGTCTGTTACAGATGCGGAAGACGTG
>JTDE01001724.1:0-18553 GCA_014338405.1 Paragonimus skrjabini miyazakii | reverse complement strand
TGGCTACTGTGACTGGATCGGACATGAAATCTCCGTTGAACCAGGGCGGTTTCGACCATTCGGCCCCAGATGAACTTCGATCCACCTGCAACCTGGTGAAGGAAGAAATCATTGAGGAGGCTGATAGCCCATTCAATTCTCTTGTTCTGTTGGTGAGGAAGCCCAGTGGTAAATTTCGATTTTGTGTCGAATTCAGAAGACACAACGAAATTACGGTCAACAAAGTGGTAGCAGTCCCAGCCGTGGCAGAGATTTTTGACAAGCTACCGAACGCCAGGATATTTACAGTGCTAGACTTGGAGTCTGGATGTTGGCAGGTTCTAATCAAGCAATCGGACCAATACAAAATGGCGTTCACAGTGAGAGGAAAACAATATCGCTTCAAACGTATGCCGTTCGGACTGTCAGGCGCCCCGTTTACTTTCAGACGGCCGATGTTAAAGGTGCTGGAAGGATTGAACAATACTGTTGTCTACGGAGACCATACCATCATCTACAGCGCGAATGAGACGGAACATATCGGACACGTTTCAGCTGCGTTACAGAAGATTGAACAAGCCGACCTACGAATCAACAGTTCAAAGTGTCAACTGGCGAAACAAACGGTAGCACTATTCGATCACAAGGTCGGTCAAGGTGAGGTCCAACCAATTCCTGAAAAATTGCTTACAATCGAGGCCATTCCAGTGTCAGCATCAAAGAAGTCGTGTCGGGTTCTATAGTCGCCCCATCAAAAACTTCAGTGAACCGGCCAATCCATTGTACGAAACTCTGAAGAAGTATTGTTGATTTCAGTGGACGGAAAAGGCCAATCAGGCGTTCGTCAAGATCCAACAATCGTTGAAGTAAGGTCAGCTGACCCTGAAATTGCCAGTGACTGGACAGAGCTTCGTATTCGCGACAGACGCGAGCGATGTAGGAATCGGGGCTGTACCGAAGCAGGAAGGCAGTATTGTGGAATATGCCAGCCGAGTATTAACTCCTGCCAAACGAAACTACTCAACGACAGAGAGGGTGGGTTTGGCTATTGTATGAGCATTGGAAAATTGGAGATCGTACTTGCTCGGCCGACGTTTCCATGTGCAGACTGATCACAAACGGTTAGAGTGGATGAAATCTGCGAAGGTTCCTCGAGGGAAGCTGACTCGTTGGGCATTGCGATTACAGGAGTATGGTTTCACAATTCGCCATGTAGCTGGTAAAGAGAACTATGTTCCCGATCTGCTTTCTCGAACGCAGCACATGGATGAAGTCCACAAGGACGTGATTGGAGTCAACATTATTGAACTGGAGAACGACCCCGGGAGGTTACAGACAACACCGAGGACGGACACGACAATCCGAATGATGATTGATGAACTTTTTCGGGAGAACAACCGACAGAAGACGAGGGGAATCCGGAAGTGAAATCTTTCAGAACGCACTGGTCAGACTTACGGTTGAATAGTGCGGGAATTTTAATGCACCGAGTGTGGGATGGAATAAGCGTTCATGAAATAACAACGTACCTGGTGAGGGGAGTTGCAGCTGTCCATTGCAGAAAGGGCAGTGCGATAAATCAGTATTGTTCATACATTCTGAGTGAAACATTAGTCGGTCGCTGTCGCATCGGTAACCATTCATATTAACACGATCACCACGATATTCACAGGGCACTCCCATGTTAACATTCTTCTCCCATCTTGGCTGTTTTGTACTGCACGATGGAATAAGAGGGAAGTCAGTCTGTGGTAAGGTCGTTTTAGCTTTCGCGATGGATTGGTGCATGAAAGCTATAATAGCCTTGAAAATACGGCTGCCAGTCCTGGGATTAACATCCTGCAGCTTCGCCAACCCCAGATGCAGCATTTTATAATCCGGTTGAAATGGATTGGTAACAGCAACAGTTACCTCTCGGTGAAACATGCTGCTTTTAGGCAAATTGTATCCCGCAAGCCACCGTCGATGGATTGGGAAGCGGCCTAGAAAAAATGTGGTTTTCGTTAACAATTCACTGTATGGATAGAAATCCTTTTTGCCTTCACTGATGTCCACAGTGTACACCCACAGTGTACACCCTCATGGCTCACTCGAAACTAAAAATTGATTTTACATAAGGTGCGGTTACCTTGAACTCGTCTTGTTGTTCACAATGCAGTAGGGGAGCACGATTCCTGAGATGCTTCAACACCAATTGACTGGCGAACGTCGTCAACCGAGACAGTATATTTTTGACGTACACGTCGACCTAACCACCTCACGGCGGTCACAACCATAGGTGCACTGCATCTCGAACTCCCGCATTAACCACTCGCTGTGGGACCAAATTTTACTGATGACCGTGGCTAGGTGGTCCCGTGGAGGAGTGCGCTTCTTAATTCGACCATTTGCATTCTCCAGACGGTTGTTTGTTCGGTTTCCGAAGTGAACAACGTCTGACTGTGCATGGATGGCCCACTTAGGCTTTATATAATGCCAGTTGCACATTAGGTAGTTCAAAAACTTCGGGTCCGTGCGTCTGATTAACGCAATGTCTTGGTTGAACCTGAAACGTAAATAGACTAAATTTCGCACTCACTCTTCTAAGTTATCCATAGTTGCCATATGATGAAACAAATAGCGACTTCTAAATGTGTTGGTCTAAATGGAGATTACTGGGTTAACGACATCAACTTACGTGTTTCCTCACGGCATCTTGAACATGGAAATACCATAGCATTATGTCATACCCAAACACGACTCGTGCTGCTCGCATTTGCGCCGCCATTTTGTCCATCACAAACGTCCTAACACGTATGTGATCATCCATCACATCACTACGGTCAATGTCCTGCACACACGTACGCGAATCAGATCTCATCTCGGGCATTAGCCTGCGATACAGGATTCAACAATGTCGTTGTTCGAGTTGACAAAACAGCTAGACCGTCCACACATGTGACCATAACTGACCTAGGTCTTTTACATACCGGTGAACAGATACAGCTACTGCGCATTGTCTTGTGGATCACTACGTTGATACTGGTAAGATTCAATCCAACACTACACCAACACATTCACAGGTTCAACACCTGTATTTCGCGACAGCCATTGCTGTAAGTGCACTGACTTTATGCAATTACCATTTGTTTACACATCTTTCTAATGTTATTTAGATGTTTATTAATTCTACCGACAATCATTCCGGAATATTGTAATTAGTAATCCAGCTGTTGAGGGTTTACTAGCCGAGATTCGACCAAGCTGCTTGAGTCTGAATCTCGGGAACGAAACATCTAATATCCTAATTTTCACGAGTGTATGAAGTGTAACTCGTTCAGCTACTTCGGAATTTACAGGTTAAACATGTGAGGACAGTAGTTTCTTCAAGGGTTCGTAAGAGATTACAAGTCACTCATCAAGCTGTACAAACCTTTACCGTTTACGATGAGGAAGTGGGCGACTTTATTTTCCGCCTTCAGCTTATTATCAGTGAGACAGCATATTTCAAAGTGCTCTAAATTGTCTTCAGTTTGTCTCGACGAACTATGGACATTCAAATGATCAAGCGTACAGGAACACCCAGTCAGCACGCAGCTACACTCAAGTGTCACCTGAGTGTAGTCGTGACTGTTGGCGAGATGTTGACTCGGGGGCTGCAGCTTGAATATTTGGAGGTCTTGTATATTTTGAAATGCTTACTAGTGTTCAATGCACCTTTCTCTTGCTGGCTTCGTAACGCCACTTCAACATTTGTAACAAATTTGGTGTGATGTACACGAACTTGTAGAGATTTCTTTACTTTTGTTTGCAAACATTTCTGTACAGCAACCTTTTGTATCACTTTTGCATTTTGTTGAAATTGATAAAAATGTGACCTTGTAATTCAATACAAATTTTGTGCACCTCAGTCTGCTCTCCTCTCCGTTGCGCAGTCGGTTGACGATACTACACGGATCTATCATCCAATTTTTTAGCTCCGTTGTACTACGAACGTCGTCGCATCCCGGATCGCGCTTCAGCAGTCCACGACAACTCTGTGATATTACCCACTTCCGGATACTGGTAATTTGGAATACTGTGGTGGTCAGCTTGAACACTTTCCTGTGAGTCAAATCCTTTTGATTACCATAACTTGCTGGAACTTTGTAACTATTTTGTCTCATTCGTTCATTTTGTTATCACCGATAGCCTAGTGAGGTACACTCGCATTTACCTAATCTATTCAGTAACTAGTCCTGACCACTACAAATCTTAGTCGAAGATCGTGAATTCTTGAGTCATCTTGGATAAAAAATATTTCACCACACGTTCCTCATTTTTTCTTGGTAATCAGTGCAGAAATTAAGATAACCAAAATGTGCGTTATGAACTCATATTCGTTTTTTAATCAGCCAATGATTGAAAACCGTAGTACTCTGTGTTGCTATCAAAAGTCGGTAAGGCTTCTGAAGTTTTGGTGGATTGCGTTAGACGAAGGTTGCCTGTTAACATATGGAGGAACAGCTCACTTATATGCATCTATGAATATAAGAACGTCAATCAGTGGTAACATGCGACTAGTTATCAGGTTAGTAACCAGTGGTATCGTTTTGTTTTTGGGACATGGAGTATATTGATTTTGTTGGGGTCTGATGCAACATTTTCAAGATTGCTGTGCTTTGTTTGATCAGTGTTGTAAGGTGGCCCCATGTTTTATTATCTTCTATCAAAATACTGCAACCATTTCCTTTACTCCTTTTCAGTCTGAGCTCTGTAAATTTCTAACTGCCAATATTAGACATTCTTCCCTTATATTTTTTTATTGAGTAGCTTATAATTCTTATCATTTCTCGATGCGTGAGCAATCGTCTCACTCCGACTTAACCAACGACTGTTTGAGTGAGCTCAGTTCCGTTTCATCATCCCTCATTACTGAGCGGTTCCCGGTTTTCATATTTGTTATACGGGCACATTCTTCATTCAACTTTTGGGGATTTTTCACATTTGAAGTAAGATATTTGATCTTTATATACACTGATCTAATTAGTACCGTATTAAATCCAGTTTTGCAAGTGTCTTCTCCTGACTGTTTCGAGGATAGAATATATTTTCAGTCGTTGGATAGTGATAAATGATATTATTGGATCATCAGATTGCGTGTCACTCGGTGTGAACTTGAATCGTTAACTGACGATTCAATAGAAATGCAACGATTGATTTTGTTGTAGCCCATCACATTTTTTGACGGAGTAGTACTAGAGTCTTGAACTGTACAGTTCAGCTATTATTTTGGACCGCAATTTTACATATGTGGCAGAGGAAATGAATGCACGTCGGTGCAAGATAATCAGTGAAGTCGTGGACTGAACTCACCAAGGTAATCAGTGTTCGTGAAGCTTCCAATGACATTCAGGTGCATTCGATGTATTCCAAGCGTAGTTTTCGATGCGAATCATTGGAACTGTAATATGATCTAACCATAAAATGTTATATAGTACTGTCAATCATTGGCGTCGCAACGAGAACGCGCACGCAGCAAATTCTATTCAGAATACTGTGACAATAATTTTTACCAAGTCAAACAAGAATGTACAGTGCGGTCTGATATAGCAGTAACGTGAGATTATCAAAATGGAGCACATAACAATATGACGCCATTTGGCTGGTTAACAACGATGCAATAAAACAGTGGTAATGAGAAGTGAGTTTGGTGGCAGTCAGGAAAGATCCAGGCATCCGGATGTTGTCCAACTTATTTTCCGCTAAAAAAGGGCTTGCACCTCCTGAAATGATAAAATCGGCTCTTCCCCGCTTTATTGTGTTTGTGAGGTCTCGCTACTGGAGTACGCCTGTCAGGTCGTCTACACTGGCATGAGGAGGGACATATTCACTGTTGAAAGTGGCCGACGCGCGGTTACCGAAGTGGTCGCTGAACTACAGACTGTGACATTTTAGTCGCGATCAGAAACTCTTGAATTGTGCCCCGTTGAGTTTCAATGACTACCAAGTGGCTTATTTCTTGCACATTCTTTCTTTAGCCTATGACGTATGGCGTAATTCATTATCTCAATGGCATGCAGCGACCGAATGAGTCGTGACAAGAGGCTTTACAAGCGCCGTCCTCGAGTTCTTTCCTGAGAGTATCACTTTTTCTACAGGGCTATCAATAACTGAAACTACCCCCTTTGTGAGGTCGTTGCTTGCTTTTCTAGGGATCGTTTTAAAAAGTTGCTATAAACCAATTTGGTCAAAACCGCGTTAGACTCGCAACCTTACTCTGGTTGTGTTACTTGTTGCAAACTTCAAGAGCGGTCCCACACGCTATTTTCAATCAGTTTGTTTCAAATCAAAGAGCACTCACTGGATATTGGAATAAATAAGCTGACTGGAACCGGGAGATTTGAGATCCCAACCTCGAACCCGTGTATTAATTGTTGAAGTAAATGATAACCGCACATCCACGCCTGTTCCACCCCACTAAATTATATAAATGCTTTGTTCAGTTGGTCTCAGCTAAGTAATTTTGAATTTAACGTCGGGAAATGTAAGGTTGCACACATTCTTCATCCGTCAAAAACTACATATTCTTTGACCTGCTTCCCCTTCGATCGGTTTTCGTGAAGAAAGATTGGGGTCGTCCGGTTCCTATTCGCCGTCGAACTTGTTCGGCATGGATGTAAAGGTGAAAAAGTCCGGCAACGCACTGGCGCTGTTCAAACCGCTCCTCGAGCAGTGAGTCCTTTTATCTCATACCTCCTTTCTGCAGGTTCACTCAATTGCACCTACAGAATGTACCTGTGACGCGGCCCTTCCGCCTTCAGAAAGATAAGTTACTCTTCAGGAATGTTCAGCGGTTTACCATTTTGGCCGTTTATGGATTAAAAGCCAGACACTACGGGACGCATATTCCGGAAATGGATATTCAAACACCACATTTAGGTCGACTTAAAGGTAACCTGGTCCTCGTCTGGTTGATCCTTGAATCAGCTGGATATTCGTGCAAGTCGGCGCTTTATATAACAAGAATGGGCGGTGTAAGTGGCCATCAGGAAACCTGCTAAAGTGTAAGCATATTGTTTCCTCATTATTTGTTTGTAACGCACGGAATGCTCTTCCACACCATGTAATCAATCCTAACTTTATATTAATTTGAGATCATGCCTTGTTCACGATTTTCTGCCTAAGTTCACATACTGCATCTGTTTTTATTGTTAAGCTCCTTCTTGTTTGGCTTCATGATTCTACGCGTTGAGATACGGCGTCTAATAATACTTTTGTCTCCTTGGTGTTCTTTTAGCCCGTATGGTTTGCAACAACATTTATTAAGAGTGATCCACAATCCTCATCTCCCGATCATGCAAAGGATGGATTTCTATCACCTGGGTTAACATTTGCAATCATTCTCGAATTTTCCTTTATTCTCCTGATGTGTGATTTCAATTTACTAGAAAATACTTTCCGACCTTTATCACATAGGATTTCTCAGCGTCGTAGGTCTGCGTGGATTTTCCACATAATCCAGGCATTGTATATCACGGAGCACACGTAGGAATTCACCCAATGGCATTCACCATAACTCGTAGCAGCCGAACTACATTGGTGGTAAGCGCAATCTTCCAGCGATTGTCGACCAAACGCCATGCTACTGAGCATCATGAAAGATTTAATAGCGTTGGGATATGACCAGTTTATTAAGACCTGGCCTCTTGAGGCTTTTCAAATGTGCAGCGGCCTTCACAAAGGTCGGTCCAGTACCACGAGTTTGCCGGTAGCCACTGATCAGTGGGCTGAATCGACTGATCAAGTAATTATATTGACGTTATGTACCTCGAACTTCCACGGTGTTTCAATTGGTAGGCTCTTCTACTACGGACTACAAGACAACGTCGTTCAGTATCTGGATCAATATCTTGCAGACTGTCTGCATTGGTCAAACACAAACAGTGCATTCTTCATCTACAGGCAGGTATTCAGCGGAGTACTTCAGTTTTCGATTCGTGGTACGCCTGTGTATTTGTTATTTGCTAATTATCATCCTCTTTTGATTACCTGCATCTTGTTGTCATTTGCAGATGACGATGAAATTGGGCGTTTCGTCAATATGGGTGGCAATTCACTGATTCTATAGAATGAAGTCAGCAATTTATTCGACTTGGCTCATGTAAACCGGCTCGACTTCAATGTAGTAAATGTAAAGTTTTGCATGGTTGCAGCTGTCTGAACACTACATAGAACCTTGACGACAATCCGCCCAAGACGGATCTTTTCGATAAGGGCTCAAGCAGCCTTAGTTAATGCTGTCTGTCGAACTTCAGACATTGAGGCGAACAGGAAACAGAGATTTTCTCTGCTTTATCACGTCGTTTGGACCGATTCATCAGTCCGAAATTGGGACAGTGCACAGTCGTTTGATTTCAAGTTTGTCATTTCTGACCCGTTGATGCACTGCCCTAAGACATGGAACACTCGAAAGCCCTAATTCCTATTTCCGCTATCAGTCCATCGCATTAACTGCGTTTATATGTCGACGTAAAATCTGATCGGGAAAGTGACTCCTTCTGAAGATTTATGTTAGAAATATTCTGTGAGTTTCAGTCGAATCTTGCGTCATGAAGTTTGTAATGCAATTTTCCCCATTACATTCTGATTGGGCAAGTTCACCTCAAGCCAGTAAACTGATCTGAGACTTCTAAGAGCCAAGTTCGCGGGCAACCAAGAAGTTGAAGCTGATTTCCTTATTATTATTGCTTGTTCACATTTCTGTTCAATTCGTTTTGTGTGTATCAAACTTTAAAAAGGATTACCATCATTTGTTACGGACTATCCCGTTATTTCACTAGGGACTGTATCAGATGAGTCTTGTCGTGTATGTATTTCGAATACTGAGACCTCAGGGTTTACATCAAACTGCTTGTATCTAAGTGGAGGTAAATCACGTCAGCTTAATCAGCGATGGCATCTAGCAAAGAGTCACCAGGATAACGAGCACATGCAGTGGTTACAGGTGCCAAATATTTGTACAAAACTACACGCAATGCCTTATGTATCCCAAGTGGTGAGTTGGTGCCTACGTGCACTAAGTTAACGATCAACCGATATATGCAGTAGATACCTGAAAAGAAGCTGACAGTATAAATGAAAGGCAGACCCAGCGTGTGCTATGCGGATGCAACAGCACGCCTAGTAAAACGCCCAATGAAACGGACACGCGCTAAGAGCCAGGGAAGTTTGGGGTGATTAAACGTACTTTCTCAAGCATAGGAAAAGAGCGTTTCAAATGTTTTACGGGGTTGGTATAAGACTGCTCCTTGACTATGCTAATCAAGTCGTGCTTACCGGCCTAAAGAAAGACATAATGGATGTTGAAATTGTCTAGCGTGCGGCTATCCAACTAGTTACGGGCCTAAGTGACATCGTGTAAGAATCGCGATTCGAAATTCTTGATCTATATCCACTTGAATTTCGACGACTCCGCAGTGATTCAATTCTCACACACGTCCTCTTCAGGATAGGTCTCGTTGAACAGTTCTATATCACAGCGAATAATGACGGCCGGTGAGGACATAGCAGAAAGCCTTTCAAGCTTCCTCCTCGGACCTCCCTTGAGTAGCAGATGTTTTCTTACAGGGTTAGTAGTCTTCTGAACAGCATTCTTTCTGAGGTCGTTGGTGTAATGACCAGAGATCGTGTGGCTTCTCTAGGGATCCCGTATTTTCCTGCTTGTTTGTTCTGTACGCATGATTCTGTGTACGCCTGCTATAGGAGGCCTGATATGAACTCAGTGCTACTTTCTTCAATCGTGTAGCTAATTGCACGCAGCCAAATGCTTGTTCTTTTCCTAACGACTCATCTATTATTCTATTCTTCAAGGTCGTTTAACCCGAACCTTTTCGAGCGTTGTTTAACGCACTCAAAAGTTCCACGCACTTATCGCTTGGTGTGCTTTTTAGTGCCGCCGAGTGGGCTGTGACCCATCTCGCACTTCTTTTCTTCTTCCTCTTGGTGGCTGCCGTTGGTCCCAGACTAGGTTAGAGCTAACTACTTATATTTCCAAATATTGCTGGAAATATACGGTTTGTTTCCAAACCCCGCTGCGTTCTTTAGTTCGATGCCTGTTGGGACTACGTTTCTATTGCTCTTCAGAAAAGGCGTTTTAAATTGTTAGTGGATGAGGGTCTAGCGCATGCCCACTTGTCCACTACATTAGCAGCGCTTCTAGAGATGGCTTTAAAGCATTACTAGATTCTCATTTACGTAAAAATCCATTATACAGCAACTTTACTGTCATTGGTATTTCCTGTAATCCTCAAGAGCAATGCTACACACTGTTTCCCATGTGTGTCTTTCAGATAAACAGACGTCTGCTTGAGGCTGAGCAAGAAAAATCGACTGTATCCTGTTTTTTTCGGGCTTCCGTCTCGAACCTGTGTATCAGTCACTTAGTCGCTAAATCACTAACAATATTTCGGTATCACGTGTCGCGAACAAGCGGATAAACGGGCAACCCTCGTGCATTAACCATCTACAACGCCTTTCCTTTAAAACAGTTGAAATGCAGCCCCAACGGACAGTGAGTCAAAATAACGCCGTAGCGTTTGGAACCAGACTGCGATTCCTTCACGGGTTCCAAGTTGGTAGCCTAAGTCACCCGGATCCAGTCAGTTTTCCGTTTCGATATCTAGCAGTTTTCTCTTGGCCTGAAAGGCATTAACTGAAAACAGGGTGCAGCACCGCTCTTGAGGTTTACAGATGGTACCACGAACAGAGCAAAGTATTAATTTGACAGATCGGAGTAGAATACTAATCTAACAAATTATTAAGCAGGTGGGCATCTAATAACACTTTGATACCGTCGCCGAAAGAGTAACTAACAACCTCTGATGGGGGATCGTTCCAGTGTTTGATAACCGTGTAGGAAAACTGTTGCCTAAGGAGGGTCTGGGGCTGGAGTTCACAGAGTCTCTTGTCGTGACTCCTTCGAATATTAGCAGCTAATTGGATAAAAAATTGTTACACATGTACTGCGCTGAAGAAAAAGTGCGTAAGGGCTAAATTCGGGTGAATAAGGACCACGACTCGTAAGAAAAATGCCGCGAACCAATGACCATTCCAGTGGTTACACGCCGGACGCGTTTAATGGCGAGTATGCTGTTCTTCAAACCGGTGTATACGACTTGATTAACGTGCGCAAGCGGTGATCTCATACAGAACCTGTAGAACGATTAAGAGGCATGCCTGTCTATGCGAAGAAAAGTTCTTTTTATCATCTCAAAACCCCTAGATCAATTCTTGACGGTCACCTGGTGATGCTAAGAGAAGGATAAACCGGTCAAACCGCCAAAACCCCAGGTCTTTTTTAAGATCAATTGTCGCGATGTCTATTATACTTTGTGCACCACGTACCAATAGTAGGACCCATGAGTCTACCCCGAGTGAAATACGTATCCACTTGATGTCGTTTCGAGGGAGACTCCAGTCATCCGACCAATCTATAATACGGTCAAGGTCAATCTGCAATGCACTGGAGCCACAAGCGTTCCGGATTCTTAAACCATCAGTATAGAGGAGGGCGTTGCCAGAAATAAAGTCAGGAAAGTCATCAATGTATAATAGAAACAAGAGCGGCCAAATTACGAATCGTTTAGGAACTCCAGCGGAGATCGGATAGGAAGAAGAATGGTCCGATCCAGTTTTTACTCTGAAATTCCTGTTACCAAGGAAGAATGTAATCCAGCGAATAAACTCTCTTTGGATACCATAAGCTTCTAGTTGATGTACAAGAAGACCATGTGGTTGGCGTGCGCGATTTGTTTCACATAATCATTGGGGAGGTGCGAACAACGGTAGAAAAAGAGGGAACTGACAAAAATAAGGATTTAAAACGTGTAATTACCAGGCGACCGAAGTTGGAGCCGTTGGCCACAGAATGGAAACTCGTTTGTCTGCCATTTGGAGTGAAAAATCGGCTGATCGGCATCACTTCAATAGCTGTCCATCAGTACGGGGTAACCGCAGTGTCCACACGGCGATCCTGTTTTAGGCTTCTTCACCCATCTCGGTTGCATACCGCTTGCAGCTAAGCCCATGAGGAAGTCTTATAAAAGTAAGCCAGACTTAGCACGTTGCACTATTTTACTGGTAAAAGCAATGGTGGTGTTAAAGCAAGTCACCGCCGTATGGCTGTTACAGTCATGCAGTTTTCCAAGTGCATGATGAGGGGCTTTATAGTGACGATTGAAACTGGCTGCAGCAAACGGCCGGGACTGCGGACCTACCAACCGTCGTATTGACAAGTTATACTCTGCCAGCCACCGCCCATGAATGAGGAAGTGATCTGTGTAAAGGGAAATGAATACTACAAAAGACATTACCGTCGGAGTAGAAATGTTTCGGAAACACCGACAGAATATGTGTGCATGGCAGCCACGTTGTACGGTAAAAAATACATTCACATGTACCCTATATGCTATCCACGACGAAAGCGTCGCCATCTTGTTGCACACGAAACTTCCATGTCCAATGTGATTACTTGAGAACCGCTTACCTTGCACTCAGATACTGTTTCGAAAGGAAGCCGTGGAGTCCGTCCTGTAACTTTGTTGATCCACAAACTGAGAAAATTCGTCCCCATTGTTTGTATTCCCTATTTCCCCCCACTAATCTGACACCTGTTCCCACTACCTCTCTTACCCCGTTTTGTTGAGCTAATGTGTCAGTAAATGTCCGCGGCGCGTGTGGCCATTCTTGTCCTGGTCTGCTGGTGTGACGGTTCACCTTCGACCTTGTTGGTCTTGTGGGGAAACTAATGATTTTGTTGGGCGAGATTGTCGTCGCGAACGATTGAGGTTAGCTGTTCGCAGTTGCTTATGGATTTCTTTAATAGTAGCGTAGAAATTATTAGATCCAATCCTGTCCTCATTTTGAGGATCCTTTTTTGGGCTACGCGTAACTCAACGATCGGACATGAATCGTTACACGTCCCTTCAGAAGTTTTTGGACAAGGTGACATGCGAATGTGGTCATTCTGTGAAGAATGTTCTTCAAGTACCAATCAACATCCATAATCCCACGACGGTCGCACCCATACGTCGTTTATATTTCATACTCCCGTAGCAGCTATTCACTGTGGATCCATATTTTCGGAATGGTGACGGCTAGGAAGTCGCTTGGGTGCGTCCTCCTCTTCAGCCCTCCGTTTGCGTTATCTGGCTTATTATTTGCTCGATTGCCAAAAGTGGACAACATCGCCTTACACATGGATCGCCCACTTTGGCATGATGTACAAATAATTCAAAATTTTTTTATCCGTTCGGCTGATGATATACAAATCACATTTGAACCTACGGTAGGAGTGCGACTTACTTTTCCCCATTGTCTGACCTAGCCATTCGGTGGAAGAGAAAACGATTGCGAAAAGAGTTTGTCTTTTAAAAAATGTGACGGACGGATTTTGCTCACTTACATGCGTACGTACGGCATAACGTACATGAAAGTAACAAAACAGAATGATGCAGCCAAACACCACGGGCTGTCTTCATTTGCTCAGCCATCTTATCCATAACAAATGTTTTCACCGCAATGTGATCGCCCATCATTTCCCGAAAAGTTTTGAAAAGTCTACTTAGTGAAGTATACTTTTCACTACCAGCGTAGCCGTAAATCACAGGTCAGCCTGTCCCATACCGTCTGTTACGAGGAAGTGATATAACTTCCAACTTTGAAAGTATGAGGAAATCTACAATAACATACTTGTGCCTGTTTGTCCCGTCAGTGGCATTCACGTTCACAACATGTGGGAAACGTCGGAATGCTTCAATCTGCGTTCGTTGGGTGAAGCAGATATGCGCAAATTGACAGTGGTTGTGCCCCAACCCGAAAGAGCCCATAAACAGGCACGCATCTCGTCGGACCACATAAAATCGTGATCTGCAACATGTGTCGCGGGAACTGCTTCGTTAAAACTAACAATAGCTAACCCACTAGACAGGTCGCACACCCCTGCGGACACTCTTACGCCTTTTGTACATCGTACAACGATAATAAATCTGCACAGTCTTCAGAAAACCATGTCACCTTACATTACTGTACTTCAAAGAAGTTTTCGACCTACGGCTCGTCCCACGAACGTAAGTAACGCCCACCTCATCCATGTACCTCTGAAGACACTCCTGAAACTGTGAGAAGGTGTGAAATTCACGATTCTTAATCATCACCTTGAAAGTCGCAATATAATTCATTTCCTACAAACAAAAAATAAACAACTGAGAACAAAATAAAAAACAAATGACAAACATAGAAAAATTAATAAAAATAGCCCCAGTACCCCTGTGTTAACATTGCCACACGCAATCGACCACAACAACAACAGCCATACCGATTTTCAAAAATCAATTACGATAAGTCTTTTTTAGATAACGGCCAGTTAAGGCAAACAGATATGAGTCCATGACGCAGATTCCGACGATTTCAATTTCTGCACCAGGTACCAACCTATGAAAACGAGTTTTTCCAGGAAAATAATTTTCCCGAACACGACGGCTCAGGAACTCACGGTCCACGAGTAGCATTCATGGCGGCAAGAATGGCTTCGTCGTCGGATACGCTGCATGACGACGATCAGTAAATAACACCGATAAGGAGCGTATCGCGACTACGAAGCTGGAGTTTGAACCGCAGTCCTACACATTTCTCTCGGGAGGTAAATTCCGCTACGACAGTTGGCACTGGGGCTTCTGGCTTAGGAAGACAGCACAGCCTCTCATAATAATAATAATAATAATAATAATAATAATAATAATAATAATAATAATAATAATAATAATAATAATAATAATAATGGTTTATTTCTCAAGGAATCTGTGAGAAACACGCTCAGTTGAGCGTGATCAGTATACATATTGTAACGTGAACGCATACCTTACATGTAATTTTTAATTGTACAATACACCAGTTATGAAAATAAAGTGACAAAACAGACAAAATAAGAGAGAAATACTCCGGTTTATGATGAAGCATTAGGTTCATTTGCTTTCAAAAAGATCGACCACAAAGTTGTCAACTTTCGCTAAAAAATGCTGATTGATTACATCAATTCTCCGTTCACAAGGTAACATTAGCCTTATGATCAAGGTCATGTTAGATGAAGGATTTTTGTGGATGGAGGAAACGAACAGTTGAAGAATTACGCCATTATTTGATGTAGACGGTTCCAGGAAAATATGTAGAAACTTATATCAAGATGAAGGAAGTTGGGAGGGTTCAAACTTTTCTGAAAAAATGGGCAATCGTCAATTATCAGTTTCACGGGATTTGCATTGAAGGTCGTTCAAAAGGCAAAATCGTCGTTTTGGCGCGAATCTTGGTTTTTAAATGTTTTCGGAAACTTTAAAATCGGATTTTTAGGCATAGTACGTACAGTGCATTAATTGAAAATAAGCAGCGTTAATGGAAAAGTTGTAATACATCGAATGAGTCCAAAAAGTATTAGCTTGGTGATGAAAACTTTTTCCACCATTTTGGCGAAAATAACCGCTTATTGGCGTTAGCTTACTTTTTCAAGTCTTATCCAATGCGGCCATTGCAACTTTCGAGGTGAACTACGTCATCCAATAGCCTGAGAGTGCTTCATTTTGCGGCGTTTTAAAGATATGGTCGAAATGGCAATATACGACCACACAGCGGTGACATTACATTTCAACAAGAGCACGAGCACATTTAATAATGGAACATGTATGACAACATTTCTAGCTCCCTTGTCTGCACGATATCTATAATATTTCTTCTTGTTTGCAAGATTTCAGATAGATACTGGTCGATGAAACGGTGCTCTTAGAAATGGTGGGAAATGACGCTATCACATGGTTACTTCCATCTTCGGTTTTTATGGAATGGCGTAAGAAAAGGGTATCACGTCCCACTCCATCACCGAAACCCTTCAGAAGCAAATTATATTCAGTCTACTGCATTGTTTTCATACGGAACAATATACGGAAACAGATGAACTCAGGCTGCCTACCGATCACTGGGAGGTATACCTCTCGGTCAGTCACAATTTGGTGATTATTCACCAAGTATCTATCGCGGTACAGAAAGATATTCCAATCAATATGACAACCAAATAAATCAAAAATGGTGATTACCATGTACCCCAAACGATTCCAATACAAACTTCTCATCATTTCCCGCATGTGTTCGTTCTCCAAATTGTTCGTGGCAAAAGTGGTTCGGCAGGAGCAGCTAATAGTGTGAACCTATACTGCATGCTGAGACGTTGTTGATAGCCTAAGGCAATTGGTAGCTCGGGATCTTTCCACATGGACCGCATTCCTGGTGGAAACAAGAGCGCATGTTAGCGTAGTCACACAGACTTCCTCCGAGGCGACAAAGTCAGGCGCTCCTCATCTCCATACCGCCAACGGCACCGTTATCCGGGCTTTTGGCCGACGTTTGCTAACATTGGACTTAGGTCTCCGACGAAGCTTTCGTTGGATTTTTGTTGCCGCTGCTGTTCCGTTTGCTATCACCGGTATCGACTTCCTCCGTCATTTTGATCTTTTAGTCGATACGCGACGCCGGAAGTTAATAGGTGCCATTACACACGTGAGCATTAACGGTAATCACACGACCGTCGCAGCCATCAGTCCCATTCATGCGACACCGGCTGCTCCACCGTTTATTGCGGAATTTTTTCAACAGTTCCCCAAACTAGTTCGGACATCGAACGCCGTTCCCGCTGTGACTTCAAATGTCAATCATCATAGAAGAACCAAAGGCCCGCTCGTATCGGCCAGGCCTCGCAGGTTGGCCCCTGAAAAACTTAAAGTCGCTAGAGCAGAGTTCGAACACATGCTCGATCTCGGGATCATTCGCTCTTCTGATAGTTCTTGGGCCTCATCATTGCACCCGGTTCTCAAGCAATTAGGAGACTGGCGTCCTTGCGGTGACAGCCCCTGACAAGTATTCTATTCCACACATGCGGGATCTTACGACCTGCCTCGCGGGCAAAAATATCTTCAGCGAAATTGATTTGGTCCGCGCTTATCATCAAATTCCAGTGGCAGTGGAAGGCATACTCAAGACCGCTGTGATTACTCCATTTAGCTTTTTCGAGTTCTCGCGACGTCATTTGGATTGACTAATGCCGTCTAGACATTTCAACGCTTTATACGCGAAGTCACCCGTGGTCTGGAATTCGTCCATCCTTACCTAGACGACATCTTGGTCGCCAGCTCTTCTGATGAGAAGCACCTTTCGCACCTGCGTAGTTTGTTTGAACGACTAACTAGCTACGGTTTGACAGTAAGCCCGACGAAATGCAAACTAGGCAAGTCGACCATAAAGTTTCTAGGTCACCGAATTTCAGCCGACGGAATTGCAGCACTTCCTTCCAAAGTTCAGGCTATCCAGGATTATCCTCAGTCTTCTTCTTTTAAGAAGTTTCGTAGATTCTGTGATCTGGTAAATTATTATCGTCGATTCATTCTTCGTTGCGCGTATATAATGTAACCAATGACCGATCTCCTCCGTGGGGGTTATCGTAAACTGTCATTTACTGATTCAGCGTGTACAGCCTTCAGAGAGCTTAAAGAGGCTATCTCCAAAATGGCCATGCTAGCTCATCCAGACCCTAGCGCTCAGTCGTTGATCGTAACCAACGCTTCCGATACGGCTGTTGGCGCAGTGCTACAACAGTACGTCGGGGGCAGTTGGCAACCCCTCGCATTCTTCTCAAAACGGTTGCAATCCGCCGAGACTCGACACAGTACATTTGGGCGAGAATTGCTAGCCATCTATCTTGCTATACGCCATTTTTGGCATTCTATTGAAGGCCGACAGTTCACGGTCTACACTGACCATAAACCATTGGTGTATTCTTTAAACTCTTCGTCCGACAGGTATTCCCCCAGAGAAATCAGACACATGGATTATATCTCCCAGTTTGCGCCAGATATACGGCATATCTCGAGTGTCCTTAATCATGTCGTCGATGCCCTCTCACGGGTATACCAGGTGAGCAATTCTAAGCCTATTCCTCTTGATTTGGCCACCATGGCCGCTGCGCTAACAGGCGACCTCGAAATAGAGCAAGCCCGCCAACGTAGCTCATTCAAAATACAGCCTGTTCTATTAACTTCCTCTGAGGGTACCATCCTGTGCGATGTTTCACAAAGCATACCTAGGCCTGTAGTGCCCTTGTCGTTTTGTCGTGCATTGTTCAACGCACTACATAACCTATCGCGTTCTGGCATACGTGCTTTAGTAAAACTTATCACTGAACGCTTTGTATGGTTTAAAGTGAATCACGACGTCTGAAATTGGGCTCGTTTCTGTTTGGAATATCAATGTTCTAAGGTTCGTAGGCACACTGTCTTCCCAACCACTGACGCACGCCTTCATCAAACGCACGTCGACCTCGTCGGATCGTTACCGCCTTCCAACGGTTTCACTTTCCTCCTGAATTGTGTCAAACGTTTTGCTAGGTGGCCGGAAGCAATCCAACTTCCCGATTGCGTTTCCAAAACGTTGGCTTGTGCCTTTTTAGAACGTTGGGTAGCCCAATTTGGTTTTCCCGCGGCAATTATCCGTTTCACGGGATTCGCCTTGAAGGTCGTTC
>JTDE01001723.1:109998-120806 GCA_014338405.1 Paragonimus skrjabini miyazakii | reverse complement strand
CTTGTCCTCAATTGGGGCCTCTTCTTCGGAGTATGCACAAACCGCCGACTATGCAACACAAGTATGAGGGGCAGTGATTAGCCGTGGTTTAAAAGCGTACGACGCGCGCTTTCTCACTTTCGGTTTCACTTCACATCGGTTCCCCTTTTGAACGGACCTCAAGCCGAATCCCTCAAACGGATAATTTCCACCTTTTTCGTATAAACTTTGTCGGTTTGATTGCTAAGGACCGCGCTGTGCTGCGAACGTAAGATTTCGTCCTGTGAAGATCTTTTGTTCATACGTGACAATCTTCTTGACGCCAATACGCAGAGATTGTCCCCAAACCTGGTCTCATTCCGCCATGGAGGAGGAACTTCCTAGTGCCCGCCTACTAGATTCACTGAATTATGCACGATCGATAGGGCTTCGAGAACTTTCACGACATGGATGGTTTAGATGACATGGTTTCGCGGAACTCCCTAGTGTACGACCTGTCAACTGCACTTGTCCGATTAGTTCCGTCATGACAAATGTAAATTACCGACACATTCTTTCCTGGCTTTCTTTGTATGAGCCCGCTAAGAATCCAACCAAGTAGTGATCTGATTGCGTAGAGTTGCCCACGCCTTCCAAGTTTCTGGTCCATGGCCCAGCGAACCTTAGGCACGTCATGGCCGATAAGGATGGTCACATTTGCATCGTGAATCTTATCGAACGGAAGATCTCTCAGGTGCGAACACCTTTGAGCTTCCTCTTTTACTGACGGCACAGGTCGTGTGGGTGGAACTGCCACTGAATAAGAATTGTTTATGTCAGTCGTCTCTTGCCAATCCAGGAAGCAGTTCTCAGGCGGACATTCTTGTGACGGGTAGTAGATAACTCGCTCACACTCATGAGTGACAGGGTTGACTGAGCACCTGAGACACCGATACGATCGAGTGGATCCTCCTTCACAAAAGTGGTGCCTCAGCCGGGGGTCTAAGAATGCATACATTGACATTGAACCATGTATCGGGCCAAGTTTCACCCGCACTATACTAACTTTTATATGCTAAATTGCAGGTACCTTGATGTCTACTATCTTCTCCAGTTACGGGTTCCGTGAGCACGAGGTGCAGTAGACTATGATGACGTTCACCACAGCCGTCCACGCCGACTTAACCTTAATGCTTAAGGCTTGGTGGATAACTTGAGGAAAATAAACCAGCATCTAGGTCGCCGCAAACTGTCCAACCTCACGGACAACCTCATGGCTAAGAGGGACCCGCACACTTCGAGGGTGTGTATCTGAGAGCAGAAGGCACGACCGCCACGAGAGTCTTTTGCTTGATCCTGGCTAACAAAAAGATTGGATGACCCAAGAGGGCTTCTTATCGTACATTGACGACTACTCCCAGAAGAATGCGTTGTCCTTGAGTCTTTCTGTTCACTTTCCTCAACTACCTGACCATATTTGCCGCACACAATCCTCACACAACGTGAGTTGAACCCAGTCAGTTGATCAAAAGACGGTTCTCGTGCCATACCAAAAACGTGATCCGCAGCTTCCGCCTCCTTATGTTGTAGATGCAAGAGTAGGGCCTTTAGGATTCACTCTAATGTTCTCACCGAGCTCATATCGTCCTTATAGTTCATTTAACCCTGCGCAATAAAGCAGTTCCAGGTTTGTATGGAGAATTACGATAAAGCTTCAACGTTGTTGCCCCCATATTTACTGCTGGGCAACAGCCCATCTATCATAGATCTAGCGGCAGAATAGGGCTATCCGTAAAGTTCTTTAAGTAACTGCCGTGCTCTGCGATAGCCAGCGCTGCGTTCTAGCATGACGCATTCATCTGTGGACTCCATAGCTCGGCCTCTGCAATAATAAATCATGAAAAGAAGTTTCTGGCAATCATCCGACGCTTTAGAGTCAGCGTAGCTCTCGAACTATCGCACACATTTCCACTGTCATTGGGTTGTAATCGAAAACGCCAAGTTCCAACTTCGGCGAGGCTAGGTTTGCAAAAATTGGAGCTAGTGCAGAGCCTAATTCTGTACATGACGTAGTCTGCACTGGTTCTGCAGTGCGAACTGTCATCGGATTCAAAAGCGCTTCACAGTCATCAAGCAGCTAATGGATTTGGGTCTTTCGCTCACTCTTGTAGTCACTGTTCCCTGCTTCAACATACTAACCATAGATATCCTCATCCTCACCAGCTAGCGTTGCGGTTAGACTAGCATCCTCTGCTTCTGACTTAGCTCGCCATAAAACCACCTGTGGTCCAGCTTCTTCCTCAAGCTGGTTTTTCTTCAGTTCAGCCCGTAACAACGCAGATCTAGCCTGAACACTCCTACGACTGTTACAGCTAACATGGGAATCAAAACATGAGACAGAATCAACATCTTCGGCTTGCTCGATTGAATTCAGCTGACCATCCAAAACGGGTTGTTTCTTGGAATCTTCAGATATCGTTAAGGGTTGAACAGACTGAAGGTCAATGTTGCATATTGTGCGATCTTCCACGAAGACGCTGAGGAACGCGTAACGATTAACTAACGACCCCAAATAATCAAAACGAGACTGGATCAGAATTCTACGGTACCATTGAACAAATTATAAAAGTTAATAATTGGACAACTTCAACAGTTTCGATCGACAGATCGTTTCTGGGAAACGAATTACAATTTTGTGTCAAACAAGCTAAAGACGAACTATAATAGCATAATAGAGCATTCATACTCAACGGAGATCTTCCGAGCAGTCAACGGGTCCAAAATGAACGGGAACGAACCGAGCTCCAAAAAGGCGATGTTTGCACCACTCAAGCAACTTACAATAACCGGCAACTTGCTATTTGCATAACTAAAAATTGGCGCAACTAAACAGAAGCAACTAGGCCAAGGTCCAATTAACTGACAGAAACAGTGGAGACAGAATACATAAGGATGAATATTTGGGGGATAGTGTTGGGCCGAATTTTTACATGACTGAACTTCAAGGATCGATACATGTAGAGCGTTTAGGTGTTTAACCAACACAATGCAAAACACAGAAACGAGAACAACTCAAGAGTAACAATATATCTTTAAATTCCAATCACCGGCGCTCTTGTGGTAAATCTAAAGGTTATGTACAGCTCTTGCACCAAAAAGAGGCGAACTGTGCCGGAAATAAAGGGAACTGCTTCATGCTAGTTCTTTGGTTTAGAGTGCCACCACGATGAATGAAAGCAGTTCCAATGGACTCAGTCTGTCCAGCTGTTCCAAATGGAAGTTAAGTCCGTGGTGAGGATAGCCTTAAAGCCAGGTAGTCCGAAAATCTATTGAAGTGGATAGTTGATTCCGCTAACCTCCAACGTTTCTTTTTTAAATGTCCCCTTAAACTCTACCTACTGGATAATAAATGACAGGAGGAAGCCGAGATCTTCGCCTTCAAAATCGTGATCAATAGGATACCTCCAGTCGAAACCTCTTTAAACTGGCGGTAACCACCAACTTAGGAGGACACAAGCTTAGGCTGGAAATAACGTGTAGCCACTTACTTTGCAGGCGATAGTACTGCTGCCCGAAATTGCCCAACTTGAAAAGCCCCTCCGTTGGAAGTCGTGGAGGCTACTATTCTCAAGACGTTCGCGAAGTGTCTCATGGCTAGCTGTTACCAAAATGGCCACAACAGACGGAGTACTACTGATAGAACGCCCAACTCTTGACGTACATACATGTGTCTATATCATTCCCAGTATGTGTGTGCGTCATCGATCTGGCTGTCCTTGTTTATGTTTTCGGTTGACGCCTCCCCACCAAGTCCGGTTACTTTATAATAACTGCCCGCTGACGTTATACTCGTCCACCATAATTTCTTCTCCTTATTATTGTTAACAACTATTTCTCTTGTTCCGGTCAGTGTTACTGTCACCCTTTCCTAACCTGCGTCGGAGGTGGATGTACACTTATGTCTACATTACTCTACCACACAATAACATCGTACTTCCTTAATTTGGTACGCGAACGGTGATTGCCGTATTTGTAGTGGCCTTATCAATCAAATGATGAAAACGACCAAAATATGTTGACACCAAAGAAGGGCTGTGAAGGCAACGGATAGGTGCAAAAGATACGCGTACAAATAAAACGGGAGACGTATTAATAAAAATGGGAGGACTCGTTGACCAGTCGAGGTCCGTTGAATTGAATACGCCACGACGCAAGAGGCAAACAGCGTCAGAAGATAGGTTCGGGCGACGTCAGATGAATAACTTTTGACGCGGCGTGAGATGGCGAACATTAAGCGTTGGTACGTCAGCGGAGAGACGGAGCTAAAACTTCCGCCGTGAAATTATTTCACCAGCCAAAAATCCACACCACAGAAGACAGAGACGGTGAACGGAAACTCCTGTTTATTCTTGTCAAAGTTGAAAAATGATGATAATGCTTTCAAACAAGTGTACATATGAAGTTAACAAGACGGTATACATACAATTTACAAAAGTGGATAACAAACTGTAACCGTGAATTTTAGACACTACATATTCAACACGCCCCCATGCAGCACACGTTTTTCCTTCCATTGTTCTGCGGGGCTAAGAAAGACAAGTGACCACTCAACATCAGCTCAGAAACCGAAGCTGACGAAGGACCGAAAGCTATAGAAACACACTAACTCTTACCTGAACAACCTGATGCACGTCATCTTTACAAGTTTTACACTTTCTGTCTCAATAGGAAAGGGTTAACCACCCTAGTAGCACACTGGAACACTCATCCGTTCCCTGGGTGATCTTTGAGTGTTCGAGTGAGAACATTCAACGATATGAGGTAGATATATTTTCTAATGTAATCTCCCAGGCGCAATTGCTAAGAAAAAATAATACAAACTGATTTCCTCTTCAAAAACGTGTGAGTGAACCCATGCCGCTTGTGACAAATTTGGTCAATCGAACCATTGCGCAAAACTTTCTAGGGCGCCAAGTGAATAATTTCAACAACATTTCTTCCTGTGTTACATGTGAAATGAGCATTAAGGCGTTAAATAAGCCGCGTGGTTGTTCACCTGTTCACGTTTACCGTGTGGCGAAATTATCTCGTGGAGAACGTTCCGGATGCAACTGTAGAAAACGAACAGCTAGCGCTGTTCAGAAGACTCAGACGAATCCTCCCGTTCTGCAACATTATGTATACCTTTTTCCACACTGGTTTCTCTTTTAGGCATAAGAACGTATCTTTCGTGTAATAGCCTTTCGTTTTAGTACAGTAGAATTTCTCCATTGTATTTTCAGGTTGTGAATCTGGCTTATGATTGGTCTAGTGGACTCATATTATGCGACCTTTTTGATTGCAACTGCTCGCATTGGCTGCTGCGCTGGGACAATGTCCGAGGAATCACTTGAGTTGTGAAGGCCGTCATGTGGTCCAGTCAGGGTATGCAGTCCAGCCCAAATGGGGCACAGAACACAAGCCAATGATTGGACCACATGACGGCCTTCACAACTCAAGTGATTCCTCGGACATTGTCCTAGCGCAGCAGCCAATGCGAGCAGTCGCAATCAAAAAGGTCGCATAATATGAGTCCACTAGACCAATTATAAGCCACTTCCACAGCCTGAAAATACGATGGAGAAATTCTACTGTACTAAAACGAAAGGCTTTTACACGAAAGATACATCCTTATGCCTAAAAGAGAAACCAGTATGGAAAAAGGCATAGATGGGCAACTGCTACGATGTCAAGTAACGAACGTAGGCGAAAGTCCTTTGAAAAACATTTCGTGTTTTGTGGAAGTTGTTGAGGACGTTTTGCCTGCATATGCCAGGTCCGCGGGTTCCGTTCTGCATCCCCTACCTTCGGCGGTGATCACAAGGAACCCTTCCATGGTGTAGGAGGTAGGTAGGTAACCATGTTATTGAACACTATTATCATAATCGTTCCAGACAAGAACGTCATCGGTACCAACAAGGAGAAGAGGACAGCAACGGAAATTGTTCGCTCGATCGCTGTTGAGGCTCGTTTGTCTTTGAAAGTCGTCGGCATTATGCTCCGTTACTTGAGGGCAATAATGTCCGTCATCATTGGATGCATGTGCTCTGTTAAGAACACCATGGGAGTGCGATTCTGCGTCCATCGAGGGTTTGGAGTGTGTTCACTTTGCGTTGAATGACTGCATCGACCATGCTGTACATGGTCGATGGACGGATGACTCACAAGTTCTCCGGTTTCAACTGCACATCGACAGCGTCACCCATTTCAAGAGTTCACGCTTACAATTGTGGCAGCCACTTCAACACCTCGTGGAATCATCCTGTGGTTTATCTAAACCTGTGTGTCGATGAATACCTTGATAGTTTAATTGAAGACTTGTTGGTTCTACTGATGGATGGTTTATTGCTTTCAACGTATAACCGTTATGTGCAAGTGGTTTGGGATTGCATAGTTGGTGATCAACCTGCTAGAACTTTCAGTCCTCAAGTGAAAAGCCATACGGATTATTGCTGCTGCGAAAAATGTACAACATCAGGTGTGTACGTTTACCGGAAAACCGTGTTCCCACCAAGCAGATTTTGCTTATAAACGGACATCGACTTCAGGACCCGATGCCAACAAGAACATCATGTTAGTCAGCCTCTTTTTGAGAGATCACACGTAGATAATGTAACCCGCTTCCCCTAGATCACATGCCTGGGAATAATGGAGCGTCTCATGAACCTGTGGAGAGCAGGTCCAACCGGAAGAAGAATTCGTCTGGAATAATCCCAAATGACTCGGTTAAACAGTAGAATGAATAAACTTAGATGTGCCTTGATCGTAAAGTTCCCCAGAAAATGTCGGTCTGTGGTGGATTGCGACCGTTGGAAGGCTACGGAATTCCGTTGGATCCTGTTGTACATCGGTCCTGTAGCGTTGAAAGGGATAGTGGAGGACAAACTGTACAAAAACTTTCTAAACTTCTCTGTTTCCATCTACTTACTGTGCTGCCCAAGGTGGTATCTGCACTATGTTGATTATGTGAGATCAATGTTGCAAAATACATTGGTCCAGTTCGCTGGTACCTGTGGTGAGTCCGAGCTCGTTTTCAACTTCCAATGTGTCACCCATCTGTGTGCAGATGTTAGGCCGCATGGACCACTAGACTTAGTCCGCGTTTCCATTTGAGTCGTACACGAGAACTTTACACGGGCTCGTGCGAGATCCCAATACACCGGCCGCACAGATTGTTCGATGCATAATCGAGAGGTAACGGTTGCCGCTGCAAAACGACAGTGCAGTGGTGGATGATGCGCGGGCGAAATTCATTTCCATTGCAACCAAAAAGAAGGGCCAGTTCTTACACGGAGACGTTATGTACAGTGATGACAAAACCAACAACCCAGTTTTGGGGAATGGACTACTCGCAGTAATTAAAGGCGTCGCTAGAAGACGTATTCGCATGCAACGGTTTGCTACGTGTAACGAATTTTCCGACAAGATGATCCCAACTACCATATTGTACATTTTCAAGTGCTCCCATATGTACACCTCTACTTGTTGGGTGGACCGTGATAGTATTAAGTGTAAAGGGTTCTTGTTGCCATTGAAAGATATTTTGGTATTTTAGCCTATCATGCGCACTTGAAAGAAATAAATGCTATCTAATGTCACGCCGTGTTTATCAATACTTACGTAGCGCTTTCGCTAGTCAACCATTGACTGTTTGGACTTATCAAGTTGTTGAGTTCGGGGACGAGAGTGTGGGAATCGTGCATAAGTCGGGGATAACGCAGCCTGTACTTACACTTTGGCCGGACTGACGTCAACGAAGCATCACAGATTGTTGTTGGACGGTATACCAGCAACCACAGATTCTAAGCTTTGCAAAGTCAAAATGCATCATGGAACAGGTATGACTTACCCATTCTACTCTCATTCTCCAGATCCTTTGCACTTGGCATACAAGTACCAACGGATCGTTGAACAACTATCAGGCATACCATCGTCCGACGCCACGGACATCATGGATCGTGCTGACAAACGCACACGGTGAGATGAACTCACATTGTGTACAACTCGCAGACAGCCAATCGTCCGTTCAGAGTTCACTTATGAATTCGAGGAGAAACGTAAACCGATGGTTTATCCCGTCGACATCGACTATTCACCACCTCCACCCCAATTACAGAACATGTCTCAATTATCACCACCTCCAAAACGGTGTACCCCGGGCTAATTGCAAAATCTACCTAGTTTATCCACCCCCATCGCTTTTAGGTTTGTAAAATGCCATATTTAGTGTGAGAAGTATTTAGTTCTATCATCATCAGTCAGCCAACGGCACGCACAGATGCAACATGTACAAAGGAAATTGTGAAAGGAGTCAAAGAGCTGAACAGTAGGTCCTAAGAATAATCGTAACTTTAACAAGTGTACAAAACGTTAGAATGCGAGAGGAATTGCACGCTCTACGGTTGAAAGCAAATGCTTCGCGATTCCAGCACATTGCTGCCGGCCCATCAACAATTCAGCGGTTTCCGGTGCGCTTTCCGATGCAAACAGTAGAGGACATGCGACTGCTCAAAGTAAAGTTGGAAGATGTTGCACCATAAAAGCACTTGGTTTGTTCCATTCTTCCAATTCGTACTAGCATTTGACCTTTCTCACTAGTGTTGGTGGAATATTAATGGATGAATGCACCTGTAATGTGATGAGAACGTTAATGACTGACAATGCTGCGAAAACCATCAACTGGAGAGGAGTCAACAACCGCGTGTCAATTGCCTGTACACCGCTGATCACAGCCATTTTTGGTATGTAAAATAAAAACCAACCATCATCTCTCCAATGCAGAATTCGTTATGAAGAAGAGGTATCCCGGCGTATCGCACGCAGACTTTGAGGGGATCAATAAAAGATGGATCCAGAAGGCTAGGTTGGGGGCAGTGAAAGAAACCAACGACACAATTGTGTGTTTTGGCATTCTCATCCTGAAGTTTTGCTATCAAATGTGATGACAATTTTGATTTTGTACATATTGCCTTTGATTTGAATTGTAAATATTTATTTACCTCGTCGTTTTTGCCGGGGTAATCGGACAATTCGTTGTACGTGATTTGCGTGTATGTTTCCGCCTGACACTAGTAACTGGTGATGGACGACATCATCTCAATGCAATCACGGGTTAACCCTCCATTTACTGAAACAACCGTACGTTCTCTTCAAGATTGTGCAAATAATTTATTGTTGTATATTACCTAATAGCCGGGATATTCCACTTCTAGTGCGTCCTAAAAACTTCGTTCACTGCAGACATCAAGCCATGGAACGAATAATCAGCTGTTGCAAATATTGATGAATAACAGAATATTCATTGGACCACTTCGTAACTGCCCTCAATTCGTTTTGTTTTCACTATAAAAACTGTTTGAGTGCAATGGTTTTTGTAACAAGTCCAAAATTAATGAACTTCGTTGCTCAATCGTTGAAGGCAGACAGTAGCTTTCATCGTGGTAGGGTATGCTAGGCACTCAATATATAGGTGGCACTTAAATAAACCGTACTGGAAGGCTGCGCGTAATTCCCCCCCGACCGTTCCCTGAATGTTTCCGAAGTGTCTCCTTAGAACACTCAAGGATCATTCGGGGAACGCTCGGAGATCACTCAGGGAACGGCTGTGCTTTAGTGCGTACGTGCACTAAATTAACACTTTCTCAGGTATACGTGGCAATACCAAACGCGAGATGAAAATACCGATAATTATGGATACCAAAAATATATTATGCAATAATTACACTTGGTTTTGATCAGAGCTAAACGATACCGATACACGAAGTAGCCAGGGAGGCTAAGGATCCGACTATCGAGCGCGAGTGCAAGCCAGAAGAGGGTGTTTGGTGCGATTGGCGCATACAGGCCGACAAGCATGCAAACAAACAAACACTACCGCATGCATCAAGCAGACGACAGGCAGAGATACTTAAGGTCCTATGTAAAATGTGAGCTAAGATTTTGGGAAGGATTTTACACATCGCACAGCAGGCAGACAGGGGCTATCTCCAGGTCACTACAGTGCTACTGGGGCAGGGAACTCCGTAAGAACCAGCACACAGAAGACAAGGATCGAAAGAAGAACATATGACTCGCGATCTCAATTCGTATGGTTTGAGTACCACATGTACCTGTTAATAGGAGGAAGGTAAAATGTGCGAAAAATAACGAAAAGTGTGAAAAAATGCTGAGTAAACGCCATAGTTGCAAGTAGATCCCTTTAAAGTGAAACACCTGCAGTTACGGATAAATTTTTATGGCGCTTTGGTGCAGATATTCTGCATGCCGTATCGTCAATAACTGTGTTTGTCTTGCGCAACTGGGGTCTGAACTTTGACTTGACCGTCAGACGTGGCGCTCGTTATGAAAATGGTGTCTTCGTCGGGAGTGTCTCTGGGGTTTCCGGCTGCTGCTGGCCGATCACGACATCAAGAAAGAAATAGGAAGAAAAAGTTACGTAAAAAGTCTGCACTGAAACGAAGAAGAGAATCAAAATCTGAAGGACTGAATGCATCGCTTCCAGCTGAGTTCAATGATGAAAATCATTACGAATCAAGTGGCTCAGAAGACGTGTATATTTTTGGACGGACTCCATGATCGTACTTTATTACATTTCCAATTTGTCTACCAGGTTTAGTACGTTCGTTGCAAATCGAGTATCGATTATACACAATTTGACATCACCCGATCAGTGGCGACACGTGAGGCCGGAATACAATCCAGCAGACAGTGCCTCTCGTGGGATGCATAACCACGCAGGCATAGAAGTCGGGTTGTCAGGTCCCGCACAGGAATGCGGGGCCTGACAACCAGACTTCTATGCCTGCGTGGTT
>JTDE01001723.1:95988-109898 GCA_014338405.1 Paragonimus skrjabini miyazakii | reverse complement strand
GGGTTTCCGGCTGCTGCTGGCCGATCACGACATCAAGAAAGAAATAGGAAGAAAAAGTTACGTAAAAAGTCTGCACTGAAACGAAGAAGAGAATCAAAATCTGAAGGACTGAATGCATCGCTTCCAGCTGAGTTCAATGATGAAAATCATTACGAATCAAGTGGCTCAGAAGATGAATCAGATAACATGCCTGTTTTCCAGCTGAAAGGCCCATTTGAACGTTTCAAGGTTAGCTTTGACTGGTCTACACCATTTTATTCCTGGGTGAATGACGGTCATACACCATGTGGTTTGATGAACACACCGCCTTCACTCCTTCCTTTTCGGCTGTTCAATGTTTGATACGCGTGTACATGGTTGGGAGCCCATATTTCCGGGTCGATTCACTTCATCCGATATCCTGCTGGCGTTAGTTTTCGTTGATAGTAATTGAAAAACTCGTGTAGCGTCGCTGTTAGGGATCGCAATATCATCAAAGAGCGACAGAATTCGTAAGATAGAGTGAGTCACGCGGCTTATCTTAGTGGTTGAAAAATTAAGTGCCCAACAATGCCTTACATTTTAACCTAGAGGAGGGATTAACAGCAGCTGGTGATAGGGTATTCCAGTGGGCCACCACTCTGAGAGAGGAAAAACTGCCTAACATAGAGCCAGCGCCTTAACTTGTATAACGTTTCGTGACCTCGCAGATCGTTCTGGCCCGCAAAGGTAAAAAGTGTTTCTGCTGGCCCTACAACGAAAAGGAAGCAGTCTTCGGTACTCGATTGGGTAAAGATCAAGAATTTCCAGCCGAGACTCATGGCTGAAGACCTAATTACTGTTCTCCTAGCAGCTCTCTGAACAAGCTCTAGTGCATTTATGTTCTTTATAAGTCCTTTATAAATACCAGAGTTAACTTTTTCAAGTAAATATCGGGCAGACCCCGTAAAGAGCCTGGAAAGCTTTCTCGTCTATACGGGGGAAAGCCTAATACAGCATGGCCTTTTTTAGCTACTCTTTCATAATAAAGAGATGGGTTGGAGACAGGCAGGTTTCTAGATCCTTCTTGAGGTCCACTCCGGTCACCACTACAGCTTTTTTAAGTGTGTAGTGAACACGTTTCTAGAATTTCCACCAGGAGCATATGCACACACTTACCGTCGTTGGTGGGGAGACACCATTTGCGGGACCATTGGTTGATAGCATCGAGGTCAACTTAAACAATCCTGAGATCATGAGAGTTTCAAATTTTAAGGTCATTCGGTTGTAGTATGTGAAGATTAGTTCTGGAACGTCGTTGATACAAATTAAAAATAGCAACAGCCCAAGAACAGAGCCTTGGAACATACCCGATGAGATGGATGCAAAAGAAGATAGATCAGAGCCCGCTTCAACTCCAAAAGTCCGGCTACACAGAAACCAGGCTATTCAACAGGAGGTCTCACCCTCAACGCTGTATACCTCTAGTTTGTGTAAGAGGGGTCTGTCAAAAGCCTTGGCAGAGTCAAAAAAATGGCGTCGGAAATAAGATTGTGGTCCTTGGCGCTAGTTAGACTGTCCACAATTAGATGAATGTTGGTCACACATGATCACTGTAGTCGGAATCCGTTCTGGTCCATGGAATCTAGGCGATTGTGACTTTTCTTGCTAGGATCCAACCGAAAAAACTTATTTGTGGTAAAACTGTGACCCAGCATTCACAGCCTTCAAAACTGGTGGCGCTTGTACTGTGTTCAACCAGGTTGTAACCATGCACGAAGGTGGCCCCGAGAGTCGTGCTGATATTTTCGTAGCGGTTGTCTCTGCAGCCATCTCGCGTCTCTCTCGGGGCATGTAAGTGGTTGCTTGCATAAGGAAAGGGGATTGCGTATTTACTACCTGCGTGTTCGCTGAGCATTTAGGCGAAAGCACCCTTGCGGTAGTGAAACATCTCTACGTGGTAGCAGCTTCGTTAATTGTAGCATCGTCGTCGGAGTTGTCTAACAGGTGGGTAGCTGCAATGTAGCATTCGTGTCAGGTTCGACGACGGGAACCACACTTATTGTGGACAATACAGTATGGTCCAGGTTGTCTGTGACCGTTTCCGAAAGAAATGTGCCTTTCTGGGACTGAAATCACCTGCCTTGAGCGCGATCAAAAGGCACAGTGGTTCGAGCCGCCACTCATCTCAACAGTCGCATGGAATATCCTCAAGAAGAAAACGTGACCAGAAAGGTCTACCTTTAATAAAAGGATACTAAGCGGAAGAATTAGGAGTGGTATAAATGCAGGTACGCCATCAACTGCGCCACACTGCCATCTGGGATAGCGTTTCTGACCGACGGTTTGAGTGATCACGAGGACCCCAACCAGGCAGGCGACATCTACTCACTTTTCTCAGTGAAACAATCAGGGTCTTCATATTTCATAGTCACGTAGTTTTACCCAACTACTGGTGGTCCCATTATATAATGCCCGGTGTGTTTAACACTCAGCTGACATACGGTGTACGTGACTCAGTAATTACAGAATGAATAGTTGGGCAATTTATCACGCAATCCGAACGTTCCGGAGTACGCGTCGGCGAACGGCCGTATTGTTCATGCGATCAGTCCACTTAACGTAGGCCAAGTGGCTGAGATAACGATGACCAAACAGTAGGTATGTTGACATCTTCGCTGCGAACAGGTTACGTTTGTAAACTATAGAGCAAACCATACGCACACAATCATCATCATAGACAGCAATGCATCAGTGGTTCACACTGATGCATAGTTGCCACATAACTATGAAAGAAAGGCAAACCCTGTACAGAAAGCGAAAAGAAAAATGAAGAGGAAGGAAAGAAACCCAACCACTGAAAATAGCTTCGTCTATACTCAAACATTCGGCATCAAACTGCCTACACCTCACAAACAAACAACCGAGCTGAGTGAATGTACAGCGTCATTAGCATTACAATGTCCCATTGAGACCCTTTGCCCTCAGTTGTGGAATACACTCAATTCGCAAACAAGCCAAACAACGACAACATTCACGTCACTCAGCCTCATTAGACACCATCTTGCCTAACGTCCTCGGCCACCGACGCGGTGGGTCGCAAGGACCCTAGCCTGGGAGACGAACCCGACATACAGTGGTTAGTCCCTTCGTGAACGGTTTCATTTGTCTACGCCTGGTCATTATCTCTACCTTGCGCCACTCGGCCTTAACGTTGAGAAAGAGTGCTCGATATGGCAGACGACTAGCTGGCATCCTTAATACATAGCCTGACCATCTAAGTCTGTGCCAATGTAAGAACTGAACAAATGAATTAGTTTGACAATCATTACCAGATACCCGCTTCCTAACCTCCTCGTTGCTTACCCGTTAGTGCCACCCGATGTAAGCCATCGGTGGTCAAATACCTGAAGACGGTCCACATCTACCCTGAGTGACCATGTTTTGCTGTTGTGAAGTAATACAGCCCTCACTATCGCCTTATATACGTGAGCCTTAAGCTTCAGAGAGGTGACTGTCGCCAGGGCTGCCCCAGCTTGGTGAATACTGCCGTAGCCTTAGGGATACGCGCTCCCATTTCATTTCCTACTTCTCCGCCGCCGGTGATGCAGCTTCTCGGAGACACAAACCGGTCGACAACCTCCATGACTCTATTATCTAACAGTATGTCTGCGTAGATACAGCAATCTTGCAGAAGCACTTTGCAGTTTGCGGCTACGAAACGCATTCCGAAGCGTTTATCAGAATGCGAAATAGCGTTGTTTGTGCTGCTTGAAAGTTGTCAAGTAACACCTTGTCAGCATGATCAAGACCAGTCAGTCTTTCACCGGTTAGGAGATACACGCCGGCATCATTTGAGTGCCGCAGACAGTCCTCCATCATTTTGTCTGGGATAAAATTAAACAAAAAATATGAAAGTGGACAGTCTTGACGTACGCCGCTCTTGGTGCTGAGGCTGTTAGACAGTTCACCGTAAACCCTAACCTGAGCTGAATTATGGGAACAAAGCGCTCACAGCACGTTCACATAGTTGTCAGGCACACCTTTACGCGTAAGCGACTCTAAAAGTTTGGATAGGTCCGCGGAGTCGAACGCACCTCCATTGTCGAGGAAAGCGGTCATTGTTGACCGGCGGTACACGTGACGCTGTTCCATCATCATCATCATCTATATATCCTAGTCCAGGAGGATACCCTGCTTGTTCCTCACTGCCAATATGTAGTGGGTGCCAGAACCCTTGAAATGACTGGGATCAAATTAATTCTCTTGTGGTTTTAGCAACAGCTCTCTGACTATCTTATGTGTGGAACTATTGTCGAGTGACTTACAAAAGGATGTTTTTCGCCGATCACGCAAGTCGGAACAACTAATTCAAGACCTCCACCTCCTTTTAAAAATGCCACCACGAGGTCATCTGAACCAGAAGTCCTACTATAGCTGTGGGCAGAAATGCCACTGTGGATCCTAGTCTGGGCGGATGGTTCTAAAGCTACCGACCTGGATACTACTTTGCAAGTTTGTAGCGGTAACACAGCAGAAGCAGGAGGCAAACTAAATTGATCCTCAAAGTGTTTCGTCCAGTAGCCTAACTATCTATGTTTGTGTAACGAATAGATTTGTGAGAAGTAACCGACAGCGCGGAGAAGACAACGCCTGATAGGAAGGCTTTACTCAATCAGAAAACGAGGCTTGTGATTTATAACGTAATGAACAGAAAAGGTAGATTAGGATAATATCTGGAGGGAGAATACTAGCCAGAGCAGCTTGCTGATTAAAGTTTGATGTAAAAATAATATATGACTATCTCTCCCGCCATGAAGAAAAAACTAACTGACGTAAATGTGGAGCATTAGAGATTAACTGTCCAACGTATGAAATGGGTTACCTTAAGACGTAGATGTTGGCAAACCTGTGAAGCGAGGTTACGCCTCGCGATTTCGAAGTAAGTAAGGTCTTACTCTTTGTTGGTGGGAGGGAAGATTTTCAACGTTTGTTTCTGGTACACTAGTAGTTTGTCATGTCGGATATAGTGCAAGGTGTGTCAATAATAGGAGGGTTTGAAATAGGGTCTGATAAAATAGGTTGTGTCGGTTGAGTTATGTTTCTAACGGGAACCAGTTGTCGGAGAGATACAGTTTCCTCACGACCATCTGGAAGTCGAATATGGGCGTATTCGGGGTTACTCTCTAACAGTTCAATTTCATCTACTAAGGGATCGTACTTGGATGTTCGGACATTCTTCCGATATATTACTGGTCCTAGCGTAACGAGCCACTGAGGCAGACTGGCTCCTGCGGGCGATTTCCGATTATGCAGAAAATGCGTTCGTGAGGAGTAGCGTTGGTAGCAGTACACATGCAGCGCGTCCGGAAGCACGTACTCCCACTGGTCAACAATCAATGCTTTGGAACGTAGGCAAAGAGAAGCAGTTTTCCATATAGTGCCATTGATCCTTTCAACTTGGCCATTGCCTTGTGGGTTTTAACTCGTGGTCCTGCTAGTGGCCACACCCCGGTCGTGAAAGAATTGTCTCTACTCCTGCAACATAAATGTAAATCCTCGATCGGAATGAACGAATGAGGGCATTCCAAGCATGGAAAAGTGATCTGTTAATCGGGTGATGACAGTGGATGCAGACGTATCTGGACGTGGAAAAGCAAATGGGAAGCGGGAGAATTCGTCAGTTACAGTTAGTATATAGTGATTGCGAGTGGAAGAGGGAATTAGTCCTTTGTAATCAATACTAGGACGTTCAAAGGGCTGCGTAGCTTTAATTAAAGGACTATAATTCCGGTTTTAGTTGGAAACAGACGGAACATTGTTGAATAACAGACTTGAAATTGTCTTGGGAAAAGGGCAAATTCTTTTGTTCGAACAAAATGAGATAAACAAGTAATTCCGGCATAGCAGAGAGAATCATGGAGCTTTTTAGAATAATCGATAGAAAGAGTTGAGGCATAAAATGCTCGGGATATAGTATCGGCTGCAGGATTATTTGAACCGGGGCGATATACAACATCATAAGAGGATTGAGATAATTCGATCCGCCAACGTTGAATTTGGTCATTTTTGATCTTACTGGTAAGTTTCGTATCATACATAAAAGCAGCAGAACGTTGATCGGTTAGTAGCTTGAAATGTGTTCCAATCAGGCATGTCGCCACTTCCGGATAGCTTCAATAATTGTGTAAGCTTTCTTTTCAACAGCGGAATGCTTTCGTCCGGTTGCAGAGAGAGTACGTGAGAAAAAGGCTACGGGGCGGCCACTATGATTTGGTGTAGCGAAAATCGCTATATCTGAGGCATCCGTTTCAATAACAAATGAGAACATCTCTGGCAGTGGAAAAGAGTGAGGCTTGAACTAGTTCGGATGTAAGGGATTCGTAGGCGGAAAGTACATCGTTGGGTAGTGGAAAGCTCTTGTTGACAATCAGTGGGTGAATTTTTTCTGAAAATTGGGAGAACCACTGGGAATAATCTGATAACATTCTAACCACTCTTCGTTGTGCTTTCAAGTTTCCATGTGCAGGCAGCTTGATTAGCGTTTCGAATCGACCGAGATCTGGCCTCACGGATCCTTTTGATATTTCATAACCCAACAGATGAATTTCTTTGGTAGCGAAAACACACTTGTTTCGGTTTAGTGTTAGTTCGTATTTATCAGCCACTTGCAGAAAACGATGGAGATTAGTCTCGTGATCGTTCGCATCTTTTCCGCATACGGTAATATTGTCGACGTAGGCAAAAGTTTCGTTGAGCGTTTCTCGACGTATCAGCTCGTCTATCGCTTGCTGGAAACATGCAACACCATTGGTCACTCCAGAATGTATGCGGCGGAATTGGTATAGGCTGTTGCACGCTTCTACAGCGATATATTGTCTTTCGTTAATGGGTATTTGGTGATAAGCGCTCTGGAGGTCCAGCGTATTGAAAACTGAATTGTGAAATCTATACCATGTCGTTGATACGAGGGAGGGGATAAGCGTCCAGGTAGGTGGACCGATTAATAGTTTGGCTATAATCGACGACCATGCGACGTTTATGGCGATCGTTTGTAGTGATCAAGACTTGTGCACGTCACAGTGATCGCGAAGGTTCAATGATGTCGTCTTGTAACAATCTTTCCAACTCGGTCTGAATGAAAACCTCATCACAATGACTATGTCTCCTCGACTTAGTACGGATTGGACGGTAAGAGGGATCGAGCTGAGTGAAGATGGAGGGAGCTGGAAGAGTAGCGGCAGCTAGGCCACACAGTGAAAATAAGGGTTGAACACCCTGAAAGGATAGTTCCGCAGATTTGTGTCGCTGTAGGAAGTCGCCCTAATAACACATCAGCACACAGATTGGGGAGGATGGACAATTTAACATCTCTGTAAGATGCACCTTTGTGAAACAAGGCAGCGGTCTTTGGTGTTACTGATTATTTATGTGAAAGCCAGAACGATTTGGTTACTTGATGGTAATTTTGTCCATTGATTTCGGAGCACGACCGCTTCAGAAACATAACTTTCTGAGCTCCCTGTGTCAACCAGCACGTGTAGGGTCATCCCATTGATTACCACTTCAGTGATGGCTTTGGTAAGGCTGGTTGGAGCTGCAGCAGTAACGATAGAGGAGGTAAGGAGTGGAGAAACTGATGTCGTGTGTTTCGAATGAATAGCAGAGCGGCAAACCTTTCGGTAATGACTCCGTTTCCCACATGATTTACAGACTGAATCTCTAGCTGGACATTTGTGGCGAGGGTGTCGATCATACCCACAGAAGGAGCAGTTATTTCGGGCTGTAACTAGTATAGTTTCGTAATGACTATTAGCTTTCTCGACAGTACTTAGTGGGACGTCGGTAGCAGCTGCATTGTAAATTGGAGGCTGAGATTGGGCGAACGAATGCGACTGTTGTTGAGCCAGGTCTAAAGCCTTCGCTTGATCGTAAGCGGTTTTCACGCCTAAGGTTTTGTGTTCCCGCAGTCGTTGGTGAATCGAGTTGGATGAGAGTCCACCTATGAAGGCATCGCGGATAGCGTCCTCTTTATTTTGCTCCGCACTGACAGCTTTGAAATTGCAATCCTTGGCAAGGTTCCGGAGTTTTTGTATTAACTGGTCAAGAGTCTCATTGGGAACTGGTTTACAAGTTGTTAAAAGGTGGCGTGTAAAATATTCATTCTTCTGTATGTAGAGAGAGTGAAGTATGGTGATAGCAGAGTCATAATCAGTACAGTGAGAGATGAATTTGTATACGCCGGGAGACAACAAGTGTATAAGCGTTTTTAGCTTGTCAGGTTTATGAGAAGCAATCAGTTCAAGAAAACTTGAAGAAGTATATAACCAGTGTTCCCAAACGTCACCACTGTTTGTTGAGTTTCGATCAGCATCAAATCGGTCCGGTCGTAGCAGACGATCCATTATATCTGATGGATTAACTTGTAACGAATAGACTTGTGAGAAGTAACCGAGAGCGCAGAGAAGACAACGCCTGATAGGAAGGCTTTGCTCAATCAGTAAACGAAGCATGTGATCTATATCATAACGAACAGAAAAGGTAGATTAGGTTAACATATGGAGGGATCAGTATGATAGGGAAGAGGACAATATGATGTAGAAATAATATATGACAATTTGTTACGAACAAGGGTATCAACCACCTTGCTGATAGTTTCACTGACAAATGGACGCCCAGGACTAAAAATACGGATAAGCCTGAAGAGTCTTTCAGTTTTCCTAGAAACAAGAGCGGCTTCTAACGGTCCAATTTTATCCATTAGCCACGTCTCATGATCAGCGATCAGGCTACTCCAGCTTTCTTCAGACACCCCTCCTAAACTTGTCACGTGAACTACCATGAAGAATGTCCCATCTGAGACCTAATGATTCCAGGGATTTTTTTGAAATCCAATGTTCGTTCACCCCCTACGAACGAACGTGTCGCACACTACAGTACCTGTTTCACAAATGATTTGCTAAGTATGTATTCTAGGCTAGCTTGGCACCTATGCTTCACCGACGGCCTGATGAGTTTCTCAACAGTCAACTGTTGCGGCCAGTTGGGGACATGCCCAATAAAAGTAGGTAAACGGCAAGGTACCAACGCATAATCTGAATCCAAGGATGTGCTCCAGTAAAAATGATAGTGTTTATTGAAGCTGCCGTAACAGGTCTGTGGTCTATCTGAGAACACGTCTGATTTGGAGGAGAGTGCCGAGTATAGAAAACACACGCCTGATGTCTAAAACTAGTGCTGGCTAAAAATAGCTTGTTTTCGGAGCACAGTTACGACAGCCGTCCGGATGATGTCATGCCCACCTAAACGTCTGATATAGTCCAGACTCGGCTTTATCAAGGCGGCTAACCTGAGCATCCACAACACCGGTCAGAATTATATCAACGGTGGTTGGCCAGATCTGAATAAAAAAATGTCTGACACCGACGTCGCTGCCTTCAGTTGGTGCATCTGCAGACAATATAATGAAGCAGCATTAATACAGCCTACCAGGTGGGTGACATAGAATACTGCTGACGGAAATCCAATCTACGGAGACAGCTGCGGCAGTCGTGCTGGCAACTTTACGTGCTCCAGCATGACCAGTAGCGGGGGTCCGAAGTGCACAGCCAGTATCGGGTAGACAGAGCCGGCGTGGCCAGTTTAATACGTCGACTTCTGTTCTGGATTCTAGTCTCCAAACCGCCGCAGACATCAACATTCAGCAAGGCTAACTTCCATTCAGGAGTGGTCTGTTAACCTATCTGTTTCAGAGTGCGAACGCTGAAAGCGTCCGTATTAATTTGCATCCTAGGTTGAACAAAAGATGTGGGAGGTCGTAGGCTTGGTGAGATAAGACATACCGGACCGGCGTTAATAGTATTACCCAAATCTGTCTTGGGTTATGTTGAGTAAATGCTATAAGTGATAGTCAGGGCTTACGTGAGAACAAGAGTGAATAGAATAGTGGGAGAGGGTTCAGCAGAAGTATGTTTTTGCTTATCCACCTTGCTGTATTTAGCAGACAAGGCGACCCTGTTTATATTACGAGACGGCTGATGCAGTATATAATTATTAGTGTTGTGAGTGTTCCTCGTTGTATGCAGGCTGAGGTACTATCAACTAAACTATATCCACATAAAACAAGTAGGTTTCTCAACTGAAGTCTTCGGTTAGAAAGCCTGTACTGCAAAGTAGTAAGCGGTCAGCGATGTACTAGAACTAGTGTGTTTTTCGGGAGTGTGTCAGCCCTCGTCCAACCCCAACCAGGGAGACAAGGAGATTGTGGTGCGCCGACCCTCCACCAATCGGTCTGCTTTGTATGAGTGACTCTTTAAGCGTGATCACCACACTTTCCATATTAGACCAATGAATCGTCGTGATCCTCAAGCCATCACACCGGGTCAGGGTCGAGTCTCGTTGGGGCGGATTGACACAGCTGTTCTCTCTTCTCGCCCTATAAAAATGTATGTCCGGTAGGTAGATTATATTCTAACCATCTCATTGAACAATGTTGATAAGTACCAACTATCTGGTTGGGAAATTCGGAACCATCCCAAACGCCAGTTGGAAGCATTTTCTGACATAGTAGCTAGTGGCGAGTGCATATAGGCAAAGTTGTTAACTATTATGTTTTCTCGAGGCTCCAGTGTCTGTTTGTTTGTTTGCTAGCTCTCCTTTTTTCTTCCCTTGTTTGTATCCATTTATTCCTCGACTGATTTGTGGAACACTGTCAGAACGAACGGCGGCCTGGGCTATAATACCCAAGGATACGGCTCAGAGCAAAATAAAGGATGTTAGTAAGTTCATTTGAACCTTATAACCAGAGAACGGAGCGGGTAGACGCCTATTGGAATTTATCGGACCCATCTTCGATCACCAGTCCATTACTACCGTCAACGTCGCCCTAGACAATATCCTAGAGGTAGCGTTGGGAGGTGATTATTCTTGCAGTGTCAAGTCTGTCACAGGTGACGAACTTCATACTTTGTGTTGCACCGACTGCGTCGCTTTAGCCGTAGTGGCCCACAGGCGGCTCGACAAGCTTCGAACAGGCTGGTAATAACAGTTCACCAGCAGGAAACGTACGCTGCTTCTCGAAAATGCAACGCTCTAGTTTAAGATAGGCGAGGACATGTGACTGCAGCAGCATGTTAAAAGCAGTTAGTAATTCTACCATCTTTCGAGGTTGCGGAAGGTGTGAACGTAGTGCACATGGTGCTATATGATTGCAAAACCTGATTACCATAAGCGAAAGGTCCTCGTCAGCTGTCCGTCTTTGACAGCTGTTTTTGCATGCGACTGCGTGTTTATGGCTGAATCACTGTAGACAAGTCGGGACCCGACAACAAATCTTCAAGAATAGCTAGTTGAACACTTAACTACTTAACGTGATCTCTCGTCAACCAGTTGTCTCCGATACATGCTTCATATGCCACTTCCGCTTACTTGCGAAACCTAAGGTCGGTTGGATAAAGCAGCGTGGCAGCCAGACGAGTTGGTAGCAAAACATGATGCAAATGACGTTCGGGTCTACCTTCGCGACTCAGAGCGTTTTCTCGCCTGCATACCAGAGGATATGGGAAAAGTAAGGCTAGAAACACAATTAGACACGGCAGGGAATCGTAATCAGTGACAGCTGCGGAAAATTTATGTCTGGAACATTCTAACCTGCATGGTACTATGCATACTCGTACCAGCTTCCGTATTAAATATACACGTTGTTGCTCAAATCCACAAACAGTCTTGTCAATTCGTCGAATTTGATTTCTAACGGTGGAACGTGCAGAGTAACATTTCACAATTAAATTGAAGGAGGTTAAGCTGACCGAAGCGAACTAATGATCTCTGCAAGTTGAAGGATCACTACCGGAGTATGCTAGCATTATAGGTCATGCATAAGCCTACAGGCTAATCAGACGCTAACAGAAAAATAGTTGAGCATTTGTTTTGACTTCAGTGGTTCAAAAACTCGCCCACTGTTGGACAGCTCAGTACCACTATATGGAAAATGTGTGCGAATATGTGAAGAGATCATCAAAGCTACTGATAGCGGTTACTCTGTCAAGGACTGATGAAACGTGCATTTGTGGACAGTGGTGTAAAAGTGCACCCAGATATAACACCTTGAGATTCAAAGCGTATGATGAGGTTGCTTCCATTGTTTTTGCTGGATATATTTTTACAGTAATTCACGTATCGGCTTGAGGGAACTCGGTGGTGTCGTTGATGATCACCGAATACAGCATCCTGGCATCCATCCATAGCTGCCTAAGCATTCACATAGATAAAACAGTGGGACGACCAAACCAACCGCTCACCAAAAGGTATTAGATTGGAGTGTTAACTAAACTACTTTTACGCTTTGCTTGAAATTGTAATTTTTGCTGTAGATTGGCATTGTTTTTCTCGTGGTATCGCTTTCTGCCTTTGTAGATTATTTACTTTCACTTGTCCCCGATTTAATGCTTGTTTATTTTTCTTGAGATATCTCAAAGTCTGTTGTAATTATTGCGGTTTTGTAGCTTATTGAAGATGATGCGGATAACACGTCTACAAAGCCAGCCTCCCACACGGATATCAATTTAAAAGCGCGCACTGCTGCTTTGCTGGCAGAGGAAGCTGCGGCGAATGAAGCTAGACAACGCAATTCTGGGTTCAACGATGATTTTGATTCATCCGGACGATTTAAGCGAAAGATGAAAGAAACGGATTCGGATTCTGAGCACAATCTGGGATCGCGTAAATCAGAACCTGGTGTTCCGGTTCCCGAAGTTTTGAGTAAGAAAAAATTAAAGCGACTGAATCGTCCCAGTGTGGCTTCGTTGAAGCAGATGGTTTCTAGACCGGACGTTGTGGAAATGTGGGACGTTTGTGCCCGCGATCCTCTTTTGCTGATTCAGTTGAAAGCCTGTCGCAATACCGTTCCTGTTCCAAGACATTGGTGCGCCAAGCGAAAGTATTTACAAGGTAAACGTGGTTTCGAAAAACCACCGTTTAAACTGCCTGAATACATCGCTCGTACTGGAATCATGGAAATGCGCCAGACAGTACAGGATAAAGTAAGAACCAGTTGTTTGTATTTTCCTACGAATGTCTTTGGGCATGATTTATGGACGACGCCCAACGTTTCGCTGTGTAAGATGATTGCTTGCGTAAACCGATACACCACATACTTTTTTGATACACAAAACTGCGACATCACCGCACCAGTCTGCTCACGCATACACTGGTTTCCAGGCCCGTAAACTGTTGCTTTTTTCAACCGTTGTGCTAACAGGCCCTCTATGCCACCCAACATACTGGTTTCATGTGGTTGCAACACTTTTAGGCTACCCAAACTTTAGCAGGAGTAGTAAAAGTGACTTAGGTGCGAACCTGAAGCCATATGGTTGCTAATGTACGTGGTTGACATAGAATTATTTTGAACTCTTGGATGTTGAAGTGGTAGTAGGAACGTTTTTGAAAAATAATTTTCATCTGCACTTTACAAAATGGTACAACTACACACATGCCCATATGTGACTAACATACTGCAATGTCTAAGGGTGTTTGTGGTTGAATTGCTTCTCTTGTTTGCTCTGTTTTCTTCATCTCGGATCGCTGTATGCTTTTTATCTTGCCACGCTGCGCTGTGCACGGTTTGTGATTTCCACCGTCCTACTTTTTCATTGTTCGTTTTATGAGTTGTGTGCATGTTGCGCCTCCATGCCATTCATTCTCCGCTCGTTTGACGCTAGCCACTAATTTTCGGGCATGGTCGGTCGGTGTCGTATTTATGGTTCGGTTAACTCTGAGCCAGATTTACGTTCACGCTGTTAGATTTCACTTCAGCTATTCCTGGTTGACATATTAAACTTTTTTGTTTTCCATGGTTTATTTCTTGATTTGGTTTATATATAATAGAAGTAAATCGCGCATATATATATATATATATATATATATATATATATATATATATATATATATATATA
>JTDE01001723.1:53272-87862 GCA_014338405.1 Paragonimus skrjabini miyazakii | reverse complement strand
CCTCTTAGTCTTTTCTCAATAATTTTCACCCTTCTTAGTAACGTTTTCTTCTAGGATATTCCACGTCACTGTTGAGGTGAGCGGCGGCGCGAGCCACAGTACCTTTTGGTCAGGTTCATGGCTGTTATGATGATGATGTAGAACACACGGAGGCCGAACTTGATGTCATTATCTTCGTATTTTCACATCAAGACATGAATTCATCATCGTACTGTTATCTCCAGCTACATCTAAATGTTACAAACAAGACACAGTGTGGTAGGAGCACGTGACATATGTTCAAGACGTTGATTGAAACAGTTCGGTGTACTCCGTTATTGCTTGCATACGCTGTTGCAGTAGGTATAGTGGTAGCCAAGTACATTTCCGGAGGGAATTTATATATATATATGTATTCCTTCCGGAAATGGGCTTGGTTACCACTGTTACCTACTGCTACAGCGTACCGCTGGCTGCCGATTAACCGGTCAGTAGAAAGGTTGCATCGATCGGCGGTCAGTTATGTGCTATAGTAATTTCGAACTATCTTCAAACCGGCTGTTCGAATCGATATTGTGACGGCACATTCATACAACACCTCAACCACGCCGATAAGCGTTTATACCTCTCAGCGACTCCACTAGCCAAAACGGGTAAAAACCGCGATAAACGCAGGGAAGTTGGTTTAAAGGCCCATCGTGGTAACAATGTAATATTAGACAGTTTCTCAGTAGTGAAAATCACACTGGCCCTTACAGACTGCGAGAGTACGGCTTTCGTGACGGTTTTCTGTCACTTGGTTACTGGTGTTAGGTAATGCATAGTGAGATCATTGTTTAAGAATTGTGACCGTGCTTCGTATGCCACTTCATTGCCTGGGTCGTACGGTCTTATTTGTGGACTTCGACATCGGTTCCAAAGGCACAGTGGCTGTCAGATAATGCTCTGTCATGCTTGATTCGGTTGGCATCAAGGCTGACGTCTACTGACTTAACCAGTCTCCACGGCTGAGCTTTTATAGCGTCCATCGTCGGGCATCACAAAACTAGTCACCGGCGTCTATATGAGGGTCTTCTATCTTGAATGTATTAACCTTTCCATTTTATTCGTTCTTCTTCGTCTTATTCATTATGTCAATACTTGTACCGGCAACCTGCTTTGCACATAATCATTACAAGTGTCGTATACCCGTTGAACTAATGTACGATCATCCACCCCATTCACTATCCATCTAGGTTCTACCACTTTCTGGGGTGAATTGGAGTCAGACGAAGAATCTGAGGGTGATGATGATGATGAAGATATGGATACGGATGAGGAGATGGAAGGTGGTGAGACCGGAACTGCTGTCTCCTTGACGGACGCGGAGAAGATGCTAGCTTCGTTGCCTGGACCGCCACCGGTTCGACCGGAACTGGATGTGGGCGGTCTGGTCACACCTGCGGGCGGGTGAGTTGGTGTATCGACTTCTTTTTCTGACTGCCATCTCAGTATAGTCAACTTGTGTTGATGGTGAAAAACGATATATTTTGGCGTTCAGATGGTGTTTTTGTGGTTATAGTTGTTCAATATGAGTCCCTGCTTTCTGTGATCTATTGTCTGCTGTTTGTTTGTTGAATTTCACCAAATCATTAATGTAGGTTTTCTGACCATTTAACGGACACCAAGGATTAAAATATTTTGGAGACAACCTTGCTGACTGCCGAGAAATTTATTTCCCGCTTCCCTGAATTTAAGCTGACAAAGACCTCGTAGAGAACAATTAATAAAACTATACACTGCTAGAACAGCTTCAATGAGGTCCTCTTAAAAGCTTGAATGAGATAATCTGAGATGAACTCAGTCCTAAATGATTCTGGAAATTTTCTCTGCACCTCCTTCGCCAAAAAAACTTTAACCACTTGCTCCTCGTAGTTAGCATTTCAACCAGAAACCAATCACAGTGTTAGTAGTACACTTTGAATGCCCATTTCACATAGGAGGCAGTAGATCTGAATTTAAAAGGCAGAAGAATCAGGATTTATGATAGTCTCCTTCGGGTTATATATCCGAACTGCAAATTTGTGAGTAGCAAAATTGTTTAAAAAGTTGTACGTATTTGTACTATGACAGACCAATTAGGGCACTGTACATGGCGATCCACTACATCTGTATTACTCGACTTCCGTCAGGACAAAAGTAGCTGTGGAAATTTTATTATCTATTGCAAAAATGGTGTACGTTAATTCAGTGAATTGTTGCGTAAAACAACTAAGATGTGTGAAATGAATTTTATAGCCTTGTGCGATGTTGGCCAAGTATGTCTTTTTACTTAATTTGAAATAGTAGACAGGACGTGTACATAGTTTTCATACTTAGCAGATCAGGTCTTTGATTAGTGAACTCATCAATTGAACGAGCCGCCTGTGAACACACCAAAGTTGAAGGTCTGCTTCTGGATGCTGTTATGGTTCAGGTTTTGTAAACGTTTGTAGACGTCTCGGACATTACCTGAAGTCAGGTTTTAACGGAGGAAGTTTGACCAACGACCCTCAGGAAAATGTTAGAAAGATTTTTGAGACGATTTAGGGTAGTATTTCTGTTGATGCTTCTTTCGGAAGGTGAACTGAGACCCCTTTTTGAGCGGAATGTTTTACGTGAGATGATTGGCGCAGACACATTACAGGATTCGGGCCGTAAGACATTTGGTTGACCTGGGTGTAATCGGTTACCTTTGCCCATTCCAGTCGTGTCACATGATGTAACCACTCGAGTTTTGGATTTCGAAGTGTAACCTTATTGACTGTTGAACACAGCCTCAAGTCCGATCTCCAACCGCCTTGACTGTCGTCACAAATTATGCTACCTATATGATCCACTATGCCAGCAGCAGCAGCCAACGGCTTGTGATGCATCTGTTGAGACCTCTCAATTTGTATCCTAGCACACGGTTTTAACCAACATTACTTGATCGCTCCATATCTTCGTTCCTTTTCTCCTCTTTACTCCAGTCTGTTCACTCCGAGTGGCGTCTCGAGCGTCGGATTGGGTCTTGAGACACCACAAAGCACGATCGAGTTGCGCAAGAAGACAATTGAAGAAGCCATGGAGGACAGCACCGGCCTGGTAACCCCTTCGGCGCAACTCTATCGCGTGCTGCCCGAGTGCGAGACTGGTTTGCAGGCAAACGCGCTCATGGGCAGCACCAAGCTGTACGATGTGACTGGGGTGACCGGAGCTACTCGAGGCATGGAGGTTCGTTTTTTGATCTGCATCTGCTTTGCCCGTTTCTACTCGTCTTCATGTGTTGCGTTTCCACGTTGTTTGTTATTTTCTCCACCAGAAGAACGTGTACCGTAGGTTTCTTACAGCGCATAGTTAACGCATTTCACCGGGCTTACGCCGAATGGGGTAATTTTTATGCTCTGAGATAAAACGGCACAAACGATTGGGCTTTACGAATGTTGATACTGCATGTACACAACTGTTTTGATATCAAGCGTTAGGATTTGGATACTGTGCAAATTATTTCCTGACTTGTATGTGTTATGCGGTGGACAACAAATGGCTCAGATTTGAGCCGTCCCATGGGCATTTTGACTCGGATTACCGTTGACTGTGACAACTACCCAGGAAATCATAGTCCGATTAATGATTGCAAGTGTGCAAAAAGATAAACAGACAAAGCAATGAAACTTTGTAAAGAATCGTCATCTATTTTGCCACCACGAACTCGCCATCGTCCAAGAGCTTTTCCATCCAACGATGTAAACAGTCGCGCAGTTCCCAAACTTGCTTATCAGTGTGGTTACAGTTCACACACCTTCTGAGTGTGTTTCGAAATCCATCCCGCTTCATAGCGGGATGGATTTCGAAACGCAAAGCAAACCAAATGTGAGAATAACAAGCAGATATTTGACCTGACAGCTTGTGTATCGATCATATGTTCACTGTGTGACAGTCTTTGTGGAATCGACACTCCTTTTCTGACGCGGTGATCATGGGCTTTTGAACCCAGCTGCGGTTCGACGTGCTCTCTGGGGTTAGTTCCGTTGCAGAGGGGTTCCAGCAACAATCACCTCAGTGAAGTATGAAGCAAACTCACCAAAGGTCTACGTATGTGTTGTTCGACCGAGCGAGCTAAGGAAATGGAAATGACATTTTATCATGTTTTTTCTTTTCTTTTCTGGTTGATGGTTTCATTGACTATCGGCTAGGTGTTAATAGAACTGTACGGAAAAACCTTGAACCTCGGGATTTCAAAAGATAATCATTTGAATTCAACTCGAGCTGTTGGTGATCTTCCAAATCGTTCAAAAATCCCTAGTGTTCAACGTTTGTTGATGTAGTCGAGGCATTGTGGATCGTTACAACATATTCGTTCATGTTTACCGACCCATCCTTTTTTTCAAATTTTCAAATCAGGCTGAAGATCCGCGAGAACGCATGCTTCGTAAACGCACCCCGGGTACAGAATCCCAACAGAGTTTGGCTGGTGGGTTGAAGTCGGGTGGAGGGAGTGTCGCCGCTGGCACTCCGCATGAGGCCCCGGTCCAAACCACAGCGAAGAAATACAAGGAGTTCAAGTTCTAACGTTCTGTGCTGCTCGCGTTTGTCATTTGCCAACGTTTATTCACGTCCCCGCTGCCGTTTTCTTTTTCGCCGCGATCCGTATACTGATCGTTCACGTATTGTCACCCATGATCGCTTTCTGACTTGTCATCAGTTGGTCTTGTAAATACACTTCACGTTGCTATTATTTGGTGTTTTCTCATGCTTTAACGGATTCAAGTTATTTCGTGATCAGATATACCGACTGCAAATTTAGTGGGTTTGCATTAGGCAGGGCGTGGGTAATGAATATGAATATATTAGGGAGCCAATAGGACGTTCGATTGGCCGATGGCGGATTAGGAGCGTGTGCCAATTGTAGCAAATTAGAAGGATTCAGTCAGTCTACTGGTTTTATAACACAGTCAGTTGATTTCGAGAGATTGGCAAGGTTAAGCTTGATCCTCCGATGGAGTCGGTTCATCTGACCACCGGTGCAAGTCTTTTGACCAGTCACCATGTATCAGAGAGGTTAGAGTCCTCGACTCCACTCACGATGCGTTTTGTCTAGGTAATTTCTGGTGACATTTCTGACCGAACGCTTTGTAGTTCATAACCCTCATCAAATTACCGCAGAATTTTCCGGATCAATTCCATGATCAACGATTGCGAGGTCCTTGGCGTTTTGATGTTCAGTTTGTTTCCTAGATAGTTTTCTAATCCTTTGGTGTTTTTTTGTTCTACTTCTGAGCTCTTGTACGACGTACTTAATGCCATTTTGAGATAAGCTTCTAAGTTTTACTCCAAATACACAGTTACTGGTCCGTTCAATAGGTATACTGCACTAAAATTGAATAGATTTGTTAGAAAAGTCGTCCTGTTGTCTCATGTTCCAACGAAATGGCCACTTTGCCTATTCCCTTGTTGCTGTATCACTGTTTTCAATAGACGTTATAGGATTGTCCTTGTCTGCCGGTGTCGTTACTGCTTCTCTTTATGCTATATTACGGTCTCCTGTGTCTATTTACGGATGTAAGGCTGTCGGAGCATCAAGATTGTTGTGTTTGCTTAAAGTCACCTAGGGTGAGCAGATTTGTTACTAATGTTACGCTAAGTGTTGGGGCACCAACCAGAGATAGTAGCCACTGCTCGAATCCATTTCAATGATCCCCTCCTATGACTGGGAGCGATTTTATACACAAATCGCAAAAAAACATGATGTTTGTACTCAAACCCGCTTTACCTGCAAAATTGCATTCACCAGATTCGGTTGCGAATTGAAACATTGTGGTAACACGTAAATATCTTATTGGTGTACTAATGAGGTCTTGTGAGGACGTCGTCATTCAAACGGTTGTGGTTCAAATGCTTGTATTTTCCAAGTGGTTTCAGTACCCTTGTGTGCTTCCCGTAAACCAATGCACATCTATAAGAAACGAAGTGCTTAGGAGACTTGCGATCCTGCCACAATGGTTACGCTAGCCACTGAGGGGGCTCGTTTGAGTTCGGTTGCCCCGTGTGTTCCTGTCTAGGTTTGAAAGGTAGGGTAATGCAACAGTTGTCAGCGGGCCAACATATGTACTAACGATTGAGTGGCAAGCGGTGCGTGGATGGCTAGTTGCAGAGTGTACGGTGACCCTCCGGTTCGTGTTCCTTTGGCTCAACAGATTTCGACTCTTGATAACTTTAACCTAGAGCCTAACCGGCCAACTTGTTTTCAAATGATAACGCCTCGGTCAGTGTGTTAGTCCCACATGAATCTGTAATGCGTGGCCAATTAACTATTGTGAAGCTATCTGTGTGTTTGCGATAACTTAATCATGAGTCTAGTTCGAACTCCGAGTGATTCGAATGATTTTGTGCAGGTCTGGATAACCTGAGACTGATTATTCAGCGTGCTCCCCAGCGAATTATTGTGGTACTGTTACCACTGGGCAAACGTACAGTCGTTTGGTTCCGACTTCGCTCAGTATGTTACTTTATGTACCAGCCAATACGCTGCTTCCCCACCTTTGTTCCGCTACTCATGTCGACTTTCCTAGTTAGTACCACAAACGCAGCTGACTAATCTGATTACTATTCGACTTCCAGAAGGAGGTAATTTGAACGGACAACGGGGGCTTACCACAATCCGAATCGAAATGAGCATAAGTGAAAAAGGTAAATATGTGTCACGATCGGTTTGTTCAAATATTCTTAGATACTTTGATGTCGAAGTGCGCCAGACTGCTACATCATCCGGCTTAGTGATTTTACCTGTGTTATTGCTCCCTGCTCCGTGATGCTCACACTCTGACCGTCTTGAGAAATGTTTCATCTTTCTCATCTCTTCAGGTAAGGGTTGAGGATGTGTGAAGCTGTTTTCGAATGAACTTGGGTATGGCTGATGATTTGACATTGAATCGCCAGGTTGTTTGTCTGCAAATAATTACCAGTTGGTCTATCAGACTCATTGAACAAATCTAACAACAAGACCGTCCCTCGGAATCTTCTGTTTACGGGATTTCATTGAAGCTCTGTTCCGGTATCAGTTTACTGGATAGGATAACATTATTAGTGAGCATCAACACTGGTAACTGGTTTAAGGTAACTCGGAACAGAACGGCAAATTTGGGGAGAATATGGTGGACGTTTTGGATTGTATACTTGATTATGTGCGGATACGCACATACCCGACTTAAATGGCTTCATTAGCAAACTCGCTAGTTTGATCAACACAGAGTTGTCCAGACTATTGTTTGAAGGGGACAACTTTCGTTGATTAGACCCTAGCAGTATATACCATTTCATGTCTCCGTAAGGTTTCGTAGCCATCCGTATACTACTGAGCAAGATATCAGTAGCCAGCTGTAATTGCTTGTTCTGTTGAGGGCTTCATTCGCCGAAATTTGTTTGGGGATTCGTTGTTCCCGCCCCTCACCACTGAGATGATTAGTGGTCATTACCATAAGATTAGAATTGATCCCCATTAGATTTTAGTCGATCTGATTTTTTCGTGGTGTGAAATGCAACCTGGTTCATTCAGATGGAGAACGTTCGTGGGATTATTGGATAAACGGTTGTTATTTATTCGTGTATCACCTAGAGCGATTTTATGTGAACCCATTTTGGACATAGTACCAGGTTTTCATCTTAGTTAATGTCATCCATTTACAGTGGTCATAAATCTGGTCAGAAGGTACTGTGGTTCGAGCCTGCACTCATCGCAGCAGTGATGTGGAATAAATTGGAATGTAAAAAATTACCAAAAAAGGTTAACATAAATCAAGGTTTAGCAGACGAACTAGAAATGCTATGACTGCAGGCAAGCCATTGGCTGCGGCACATTACCATCTCGGACAACGTCTCTAACCAGCTACTTGGGTGACCACGAGGATCCCAATCGGGCGGGTGTTACCTACCCACTTTACTCAACCGAACAGTTAGAGTTTCCATAGTTCGGGACGACTTTGCTCTACCACCCCGAAATTTCACCCTACTGTTAGTCATCTCAGTAAATAATACCCGGTGCATAAAACGCTCAGCTCGCATGTGGAGTACATGTCCCAACGATCACGGATTGTACAGCCTGAGTAGTTGAATTGATGGCATATTCCGAAGCACGCCCTGGCGAACGGCCGTACTGACCACTCGATCTCCTCGCTTGATGTGATCTCATTGATGGAGATAACGATGGTCATGCACAGAAGGTCTACTGATGTCTTCATTACGGACAGACCATATGGACGATGGAACCCAATGGTCAGTTACCGCGTTTCAGATGGCCATCTGTCGAAAGCAGAAGTGACTCTGGATCTTGAGTTATCGAAGTTGAACATGACTCTCATATCAGCGATCCTCTGTTTTCTTTTCAAGAATGGTGTGAAGAGGTTGATGTCACAGCCTAAAAAATCCTTCAGCTGGTTTGGAAAACTAAAGAGACGCCTCGTAATTGGTGTGTATTTGCAGTAATTCTCGTTTTCAAGAAGGGTCCCGAAGTCTACGCGACATCTGCGGATGCATCAGTCTAGGTGAATGACCGGGCTGGTTTGTATGGAATGCGCTTCGTGCCCTAAAAGTGCAACGTGCTGCCCTAAGGCTGGAGGATTCTCGCCCCCACGTTCTTTACTGCAGGGAAATCCGCTTGGGATTGCGAACAGTTTCACATAATTGGATATTGCCATCTCGTCAGCTTGACATACGGCTGATGGAATATCAGCGAGAATAGGAATGACACATAATGCCTTAACCAACTTGAGTCACCTGTGACGTCGAAATGAGGTCTGGTTATCGTTGAAAGGAAAGGTGCTAATTGACGTATGCTACTGGTTATTGTTAGTGGTTGATCGCAATGATTCGTTCTTGATGCGAAGTTGGTTTTAGGTTTTATCAGTCAAGCAATTATTTTACAAACTCCACAAGATTGATTCCAAGCGATCAGTCACTGTTACGCTAGTGGAAATGAAATGCATACAAGGAGTTTTGAATTCACTGATGTATTAACAAGGTATCAAAGTATTGTTATTTTTTAGCATTCAATTGCTCCATGTTCTCAAGAGGAATGGGCACACTATGCACTAATGTTTTAGTTGGTTAAGAGATCACAAAAGATTCTGACACGTGAATGTGACCGCGCAAACAGATGTGCAAGGTTCCAGCAGCTAGACTGTGCAAAATTCGAAATAAATCTGGGAGTAAATTTTAACTGTTATCCCGAAAGATGTAATCAGAAGACTGTTCACAGGTTTCCAACTGGGGTTGGACGGTAAAATTTGTTGATGTAACGCAGTTGCATCTTCATAATCCAAGATACATCAGTGGTTCGCGCTGATGCCAAACTGCTGCACAACCGTGAAGGGAACAGCAAATTTTCGGGAGAAAAGAAAGGGACAGGAGGGACCGTAATTGCAACGAACAACTGTTTAACCTCGAACATCCAGGATCAAGGTATCGACAAGTTGCAAACATGCAACTTAGATATAATGGACAGTTAAGTGTCATGAGCAAGACAGGTTTCTTACGTCTTTTATTGTTCCACGTCACTCACTTCATGGACACCTCGATGAAACAAACACAAAATTCACGTTATGGTAACCGATTACCTACTAGTTCACCTAAAGTCTCCAGTCACAGGCATTCTAAATCACGAGGGCCGCAGCTCCGGAATCGAACCCGATATACCATACGAAAGTGAGAAACTGAATTTCGTCATCATCATAGACAGCAGTGCATCAGTGGTTCACACTGATGCTTAACTGCCACAGTATGCACCACGATATGTTGTGACACAGAATAGGTCTAAGGCATTTAACTGGTAGTTAACGGGGAATGGATGAAGGACAATTCTTTGTGTTTGCATCATGAGTTACTAGTGACAATTACTGAAACCTCGCTACATACCAAAGCGAAAACAAATAGCAGCATTCTTGGTGATTAACAATCTCAAGTTTACTGAGCTTCCATGACTACTTTTATATTTGCAAAATGATTATACTCAATCAAACGAGCAACAATCGCGAAGGAAACTGTTTTGGACATCACTGTTCGACCATACAGTATGATGTTCACACACTCTATCAGACCGTAGCATTGTAGTACGACCAGTGTGTGACGCCTGACACGAAAAAACAAGAGTACACATAACAGCTGATTGTAGAACATGCATTAATCGCAGATCCAGCTAATTTTGTAAATAATGTTTGATTTGGCGGATTCTTTTTCGGAGTTGTTCGGTACTTTACAAACTCAGCGTTGTTTGTTATGACACTGCCACCCTACCGTATGAAAAACCCGAAAGTAACCGTCAGTGGCAATAAATATGGCTCAAGAGCAGCGTCGTACACTTTTCCACTGAAGCTTCTACCATGGACAGCCAGGCCACGTTTTCCTGCCTTCTGCGATATTCATTATTTCAGAATGACCACTTCCATCATATGTTTGCATTTTGTTTTTAACCTGTGAATTTGAAATAGGTTTAGATGTATTCTCCTAACTTTCTCACAATCATCACTAATAGTTGTTAATCCTCAGACGAGGGCGGAGTACAAGCTGACAGATGTGCACATAGCTTTAGCGAGGATATCCGGAAAAAAAGGGGTCACCAGTTTTGGGACGCATGCACTTGTGGTGCAAATTGGCAGTGACAGAAAATACTTTCTTCTAGAAAAAGCAGTGATTCACTGTTTCATTTCGGCTAATAGTCACAGGACCGGTAGCCCGTTGAGTACGTGTTTCAACTCGTGATTTAAAGGCCATGGGTCTGACTATGGGTGTGAGGCCAAGATGTGGGCGAAGCTTGTCGTGAATTGTATTTCTGATTATCCGCTTAAAGTGTCTTTAAACAAAGGAAAGAGAACGAAAGTGGGGTAACTAGCCCGGATATTGGAGCATCGATGAGTAACATCGGAGGATTGGCCCTACTTCTCATCGGTGACGTCATCGACGTCATTGACCCTGATGAGGGAACCTGCCAGCTATTAGAATAGAGAACCAGAGGTCGGCTCTGCGTAGTGTCATACGAACCACTCGAATTCAGGCAGTAACTCGTGAGGAACTTAATGCTTTCTGAAAACAACTGCATTACTGTTTTTTTTAAATGTCTTTCTAAGTCTTATCCTTTTCATACTGCAAAAGTCGCATACATTTCGTACATAAGATCATATGAAATCAATTTCGAATAGTTTTTCTTACTCTGATTTTCCTGCATATTAAAGCTGAACAACAAGACCGCTATCTGAAAGCCTGAACTCAAAATCGACCCATAGATTGCATGTAGCAAATATGAGGAATAACAATCTATTGTGGTCATTTTTTGTCTCGGAAGACGTATATGCAATGACATTTCACAAACATTGTCAAGATAATCTATTCTTTCCAATGAACGCAGTCACTTTAATTACATTTCTATTTTGTTCAAATCCCCAGCTTTTTGTTGAATTCCATACAATTATTCCATTGTCGCTTCTACTGCTCAGCCTTAATTAACCATCCCAATTGTCTTCTTCCCCCACCTCTTTCAGACTATCCCCTTCCTTCGTATTAACGCCCTGTTAGTCATTTCATTTGGTCTATCTGTTTATTCCGGATCATATTCACTGTCGGGATTATCATAATGAGGCTTGCAAACAACCTGACCATTTTGCAGTGCTTTGTAGGCAGGCGGTTGTGTGCACATCACACGCGCAGACAACGGTATCAACCATCACGGCGACTCGAAAAGCTGGACGGTCACGTGCTGCATTCGGACGCTCTAATGTATACCTAGGCACACACACACACATACAAAGCATGCTTGCCACCGGAGCTGTAAACTGTTAGTATCCGGTTCATGGATTGAAGACGTCTCAACTATGATTGCATTCTAGTGTGTGAGTGCCTGCGTGTGCGTGCCTGTGTTTGAATGCAGACATCTGGATTGGCTCGTTTTCGAAGTGATGTCCGTGGTTTTATACCGCAGTTTAGTCATGATGACGATGAACAGTGGAGGTTCGCTGTTTTTACCATGGACAATATGACTGGTTTTCAACGCGACTACAAAGCTTTCTGAAGAACCAGACGGACTGCACTGTCATCGGTAAAAGGAGTGCACGGTGCCTTGCCAGGCAACGATCTACAAGTGAGTGGCGGGATAGCAAACGAGAGGCGTCAGCATGTTTGCGAGACAATTCTCTAAGTTAGCTGCTTTCACCTACCTTCTAACGATTCAACTAGGCACAACGAAGGCCACTGGGGTGAGTTTTATTTTCTCTTCAGTTGTCCACCTTTCCTGTTGCACATATAACCTTAAACATAATCGATCCATAGTTTATATTGTGCTGGTCTCTAGTTAATAGATACTGAGTCCCTATCGGCTGTAAATATCACATTGATTCGAACTGCACTTTAATATAACCCGAAATGTTTCCATAAAAAAAATCTTGAATCAATGAAGAAGGATCCGAATACAAGAACGAAATAGCATTACATTCTGTAATCAGAAATGAACTGTGCTAAGTTGAGTGGAAACATCGTTTGAAAGACTAAGCCTACACGAACCATGTTTATATGAGATCTTACTAACTTACTCGAAGTAGTTAATGATATATTTCGATTCCCAAGTGTAGTGGACAAATTGCCCCAGAATACTCACGACCCACCAAAAATCGCCACGGGGGTGATAAACGTCATAGCAGTTTGAGTTAAATTAACCCTTCGGATACTAATTGACCAAATGGTTTCTATTGCTTCAGTGCAGCGCATTCTACCTTAGATCTCACAAGCTTGAACCGTTCCCTCAAAAAGGAGCATATACCGACTGACTTCTAGGCCGTTATTTTCACTGTTTCACACCTAGTGTGCATCCGAACTAGGAACGATGCTTAAAACACATGCTTGTCATTTGACAAAGATGCATTTGCCATCTGACACTGCCTACTAAGATTGTTTACAATGGTACAAAATTGAAAAGTTGACGTCTTTTGTATTGTGGTGAAAGTCGGCTATGGAATTCTTGTCCGCTTCTGTGTGTAAGGTTGTGAGGTAAGATTTGCCGCGATAGAGTACGCTGCTGATTGGTAGGTTTCTCGGATTTGGTGATGTCATAAATGCTCACTTCTTTGTCCGCTTTCATAAAGTTGTCTAGTCCTTTCAGTTAAGTTATTCGATATTCGTTTGCTCTCTCAAAATCGAAACAGGTTTAGTCACATTGCTCATAGATTCGGTTCAACAAAGATGTATGTTGTATCTGTGTATGAGAGCCATTCATCTAGTGGCCGTGGGTTGTTACGTGTCTGCCACCCTGATAGGCAGAAATCAGTTGGCGGAATTTCACATTACATACTGTTTCCGTGGTAGCACTCCCTCTGGTTTATACCATTTACGGATGTGCTCACGGATCCACTACTAATGTGCTGTAAGCTATTTCTGGTGATCCAACGTATTTTGGCTTTGGTTGTTGTGACAGGCTGAATATCGCTCATCATGCAAGTATGTTTCCTGTGAGGAAATAAACTTACGAAAGATGCGTAGTAAACAAGTGCACTCGATAATTTCTCCTCTGGTTTTTATAAGTATAGGATTACTAAGACTAATTTTATGAAAAACAAAGTTCCAGCGACCAAACCGTTTCCAACAAGTTCTTCTCTTTGGTGGGTACAATTACACAGAATTAAATGATGAGTTAGAAAGTTGTTGATCAACAAAATATTGAGGGGAAATTTCATTCAAAACGAGTAATACCACCGAATTTGGAAGATCATGTGCTTAGTAGTGTTGCCGCTTTCTTGATCTATTCATTTAACTGTTCCTGTGGCTCAGTATTAGTAACAATTTACCTGAAAGAATCCGTTAACACTGCTGCCCTGCTTGACCTTATTCTGGGACAGTGAAAATAATTAATCCCGACCTATTTGATCGATTGTGATCGACACACAAACCCAAAGAGAGCATTTCATGCCATCTATCAGGTCTCCGCCACCTTGTCCCGAAAGTTCAAATATCGCATCCTGTCAATAGCCGAGGGAATCGTAATCCGACTACGTAACCCAAATTTGTGTGCAAGAAACAATTCGTTCAAACTCTGGAGCTTCTTTAGCCAAACACAAGCGCCTAATCTGTGAGACAATTCGTCCCCGTCTCACTGTCCCATCTCGACTGATATTGACTATCCAGGACAGACTTCTTATGTATTCCTAAACACAACGAAGTAATCTTAATCATTTATCCAATCACACTGTCTCCTCATTATTTTGTTGTTCAGTAACTTACTAACTTGTCACTTAATTTGATGTAATTGTACCAGCCAAAAATGAAAAATTATCGGAAACGGTTTGGTCGCTGGAACTTTGTTTTTCATGGCTTCTACGGAGATTTTCATCAAAGTATCACAAAGTCTGTTTATTGACCAGAAAATATTTCTCAGTCCTCACGAAGAAGGATTAATCCACACAAACAAACAAACTTCTAAACAGTCTTTCTACTTTCACACAATGAGAAATCATTGGAAGCACCTAACTGGCTTCCTGATTTATATCACTCAGCAGTTATTTGTGCCCGTTGAACCTCAATCACAGAGCATATTCCTACAAACGACAGGTACATATGTTGGAAAATGCTTACTAATTTTGTTTTGTCTGTTGGTGACATTCATTTGGTTAATTTTAGAGTCACATTTTTGAAAGTAGCTGCCAACTCGACGGCTAATCCGTTTTGTTAGATTAAAGATTCTACGCAAAAAGCTTATTAGGATCTGTCATATTGTGATCATAGGAGTCAGCACAGTGCCTCGACCACACCGATCGGTTTTGCTTGTTTGGACGCGTTCAGTGCGAACGTAAACTGATTGAAGTTAACTGACTGTCCTCGAGATGGCGGCTCATCCAACTTGTAGTGTTCACTGAGTCACTGAAAGCGTTAACGCGATTTTTAATGATTACAATCTTGGTTCTGACTTCAGGGGTATAGCTTGCAGTCCTGCGATCTCCTTTTCATCTACAGAATCTAGACAAAGCTAGTAGAAGAGTTGTATGTGGGCTTGACGGGCATTGATCACCTCATCCTTGCTAATCTGTAGTCCTTTTCTGATGCAATATTAGGTTACAGGCACAACACGCATGATCGAATAACAGAACATGATGGAACGTGAATCCGTGCATTCTAGACTAGTGATCTACGCGTGCTAGATGAAACAGAATGCTGGGTTGTCAACTTGAGATCAACGCATACGTCGTTACGCTCTCAACGCGCCGACACGACCTAATCGACTGAGCTTAAGTCATTCAAGAGGTTTTCGTTTTTCATCGACCTAGTCTAGCGTTTGAGCTTACAGTCGGTGTCATCGCCTCCAACTTCTTTGTCATTGAACCTGATGCAAAAGACGCGGAGTAACTTCCCAGTGAATCTAATAACTAGTCAGCCGCGAGCGAACAAATCTAACTTCGCCATTTGCAAAAATAGTCAGAACGATTAGAAAAATGTCGCTAAGTTAAACCGAAAATTTCATAGCAGAAAGATTTTCCACAGACAACCATGGTTTGATGTGATATAGAGTGGTTTCAACGTGATTACAGCCTTCTGCTTATCCGTCTTCAGTATGTCAGCAAAAGCAAATTAAACGTGGCAGTCAAGCCGTGGTCTTTATTGGTAGCCCATCAGTGACAACATCAGTCAGGTTAGTTTCACCGAAGTAACGCGACAATGCAGCCAACTACCTACGTTGTTCAATTTTCTGATGAGTAGCCCGGGGAAGTCACTTGCTATAAGTTGAACATCATTCCCAAATGATTGTAGCTTTTGCATTCCCATAAACATTTTGGTCAGCTGCTGTTGAAAAAAAGCAACGATATGCCCTAGTGACAAGCTCTAACAAGTGAGAAGGTCGAGTATAATGTCTCTTCGAAATGGACTGGCCGAAAAGCCTAGAGGACTGAGAAAGCTGGGATCATTTGCGAATGATATTCAGTTTATATTGAGCAAACTTTTTCATGATACATCGGTAATCAAAATAACGCTCAACAGGTTTAATGAATCCTATGATTTCAACCTAGAAAGGAGTCTTAATTGTGGGATCATCGACTGGGGCTAACGGGTGAGTTCCATGTTTCCGCCCAGGGTGATGGGGCGATCTGAGCATTAGTCACAAGCCAATGTAGCTCAGCATTTGCGTGTAATAATTCAGTCTTACCTAATGTGGAATGATTGATGCTGTGTTTAACCCGGTGTGATCAGAATTCAAATTCCATCCTTGGCAAGGATTTGTGGTACTGACAGTCACGTACTTTGATCTCAAGACAACGGCTAGTTAGTTCGCATTAGATAAATATCTGAAAATGTAACGCAGTTAACGAAAAACTGGCACATTTCGAAGGCTCTCAATAATAGACCATGAAACATCTGGTTATGTAAAATGTTTTGGTTTTCACCACCTACCTTGTTAAACAGTCGGTTCATCCAATTCGGATTAGCCGTACATGTGTGTGCATTTTGATGGATAAGTGAATTTTCAGCTTTCGCACACCGTCTCTTTGGAACCTCAAGAAAGGCTAAATTACTGAGCTTCAGTCACAAACAGTCGATACATCAGTGATAACTATAACAACTTCACTGAGAGTGGTAAACGTCTTAGGTAGTAAAGTGAACAATCACAATCAGTATCGATTGAAACTAAGACTTTTTCATTTTTATGACTATTCCCGGAATAAGAAAATTGAATTGGTGTAGAACTCGAACTAACTAATCCTAATCAAACTTCTTTGGGGTATGGGATGGGTTGCGTGCAACTACACACTTCTATTTCGGACAAATGTTTTTTGGGGGGATGTAAGAATCCATTTGGAGAGGTCTCCTGAAACGGGCGAATTGTGCTAAGTAGAAATGTAGAGTAAATTTTTTTGCACGCTGTTAAGTGATGAGAAGCAGGGATTTTAGTCATTGCACCTTGTTTCACTTAGACCGGATTCAGTCATTTGTGATTGGTCTACAAACTAGTCATCATTTACCACGGTACGAGGAAGACTTGAGAGAGACCTTTACAGGGTGTTAGTCGTAGTGTTATCTAGCAAATTGGTACTCCCATCTATTTGATATCAACCTTATTAAGCACATTGTGGCGTGGAACCCACTGCCTGTAAGTAGTTGTCAGATTGGTGCCTCGAATAGTTGTTCAGTGGACCACGAGACCAACTAAAAATTGTCCGGGATAAACTTCACTACAAAACTTTAGTTATACAATAAAAATAAAAGTTTTTTGGTAAAAAAAACTCAGGAAATAACAGGTGAATCTTCACTTCAATGTGAGCACACCTACGCTGATTAAGTAACGTGGGGAGAGAGGAAGTGAGACGTAAGATATCGAACATAAACAGCTAGCCCTCTTACTTCGATAAGTAATTGATTTGTCGTAGAGGTGAACTACTGTTTCATGATGCTCATTCTCAGATCGTCTTTCCTTCGTGACCGGTTTTGCCTTTGTTTGAACTTATGAAGTGGAGTTAGTGAGAACGAGGTTTGAACAGTCTTCGTGCTATGTGCTAGGTTCTTCTCCACAGAGCCATTCCTCCCATAGATATCGCTTGTGAGGGTGTTATTTAGACTATCACTGTCAATCTGTGTGGACATAGCATAGTTCAAGTTGTGAGACTATGTTGACCGCGACATGAATGGTCCTCTGAAATGTACTTACAAGACGATATGCATAAGACAGGTGACTTGGTTGATAAGAGCGTCAGCTGATTACTGTTACCAAATCACACAAACCTTGTGTGTTTAAAATTTTCAAGAATCCGAGTTTGCAGGTTTATTGCAACTTAGAATCTGAGAAATATAAACAAAATTGTATTACGTATATTGCTATCTTGGCCGGACTAAACATTCGGACGGTTTAGTTACAAAACGGTCGATAAAACCTCGTAACGACTCGACATACATATAGTTCAGAGTTCATAAACCGCTTGGCATCAAATCTTTTGTCGGTTAAGTTTACCGTCTACAGATCTGTAAACAATATTTGTGGACGACGTTTCGAATGAGTGAAACAACATACGAGGACGACCCATACGTAGCACAACATTCGGTAGATTGAATGAGTTTAAGTGAATAAGTGGTTCGTGTAGTACAGCACGGTTTACCTACATTGCCTCTTATCTTCTCCGCTGGCGATGACTTGCTTGATGGCTCGCTAAACATTCTTGGTTCATCAGTGTTTGGGCTGTATGCAAAAAACAGTAGTACATAGCGAAATGCTATACTGTACAATAGGCCAAATGTCTGACGTTATTCAAAATCAGTCCTAGCTACCTCTCCATGTGAATAAATCATCTTTTTGCTCATAGACAATCCTAGATTGCTGGCACGTTTCTGCTCCTCATAGCGGCTCATCGTAATATGTGTACTATGTGAGCGCACCAAACTGTGAATCTGAAGTCCACATCTTGGTAAACCAATGTATTCACATTTGAACCTGGCGCTCAAAAGCCGGAGTTATTATATTTCTCGGGTTACATAATCACTTGCTTGTACTCCATTAGAAACTTTGTAATACCTTCTCAACCTATAACTGCGTTACTAATGACAGAATGCGGTGAGTTTTTGGTGTGGTATGGTTAAAAGTAGTAAATTAATCGTGGCATACGCAAGACGATATGAAGCATATTGTGTTACCTATGACTGGAGGCAAAGTTGCAAAGCGTAGCCGAACATGACACCCCATGGTCTAGTGTACAACGTTATAGTTTTGCATAGACTTATACCACATATTTTAACATTGTGCAATATACTACGCGACAATCAAACGAAGTTAGTACAAGCAGTCACGCTGTTTGTGCATTGTATCTAAGTGGGTTGAATATTAAGGCTACACGCAAGAGTATTACTACCCCTTTTTTTCAACAAAACACGTGATTACGAGCACGACTTCGATTTCCATCCTGAGTATGCACCCTACAGCCACCGCAATTAACAATGTTGGTGCAATCTTAATACATTTCTCAGTATACTTACCGTGTAACCTCTTGTCAACCTTGGACGCCCATAATGACACAAGGCTTGATCTGTCCACCTGTTGCTGTTGGATAATCATTTTCAGATAGGCTTCGGAGTCATAAATAAAGCATCTCAAATGGACATTACTGAGCTGTAACGACAATTTATTGAGGATCGGTTTCAGGTGTATTTTTATAAGGTTTTACAGTAAACCATGATGCCATGTACGATGGACACTTGAGATTTTAACTTCGAACACGGAGTGTTTACAAGCATGTCGAAACATGAAACACATTTTTTATACAACTATTCCCTTTATTTAGTTACATTCAGTATGTTCAGTTACACGAAATGACAAACGTACCACAACAAAAAGATAAACCAAGACTGAATTTTCAGAGGGAGAGGGAGACAGATTTAAAAAATAAACGGAAAAACAAGAAAAAGTAGGAAAAAATAAACAAGGCACAAGGCGATACACAATGCGACAGCCAAAGAATTCTATTCCTTATTATGTTCTCAGCTAGAGTTATTCATTGTCCTTCGGGCTTCAACCAAGAGACTGGAAGCACCCTTTTGTAGCTTGCCTGAACAATGGAACCCTCATGTTTCCAACTGAGGTAATACGCTGACCAGTAAGCTGCCGATTCCAGTCCAACCTACCAATCGAAAACAAGGCATTACGTGGCAAGCGGTGGGTTATTCCTAAAGCACGTCTAAGCTTACGACATACATGGGACTAACTTGTTGTGTTGAGTGATCGACAGATTTGATCGTTTCCGAAGACACTTCGGCGGATTACGTCATTACTGATACGATATTCGCACCACACGATGCTAATTTTTTAAGACGTCTACAGTCGAAAAAATAATCTATGATTTCTGTAATACTTTTGTACATCTATAAATGTGGCTTCTTCCCTCATGAAAAAAAACCGTCTACTGCAACCAGTATGAGGTCTTCTCTTTATTATTTACATGAGTATTTTCAAGTAGAGTACGATTTCTAGAGCTATTCGAAGTCTTTAATTCCGAGTATTACGATTATTCTTCAAGCAAACAAGATAGGTTGCGCAGTAGTATAATAGTGTGACTTGTGCAATTATGCTACACGTTCAGCTGAGGTTGTGTCGGCCTTCCAGATAGTGTAATTTAGTATATGTCTTCTAAATTTTACCTACATGATTTATGATCTCATCAGATAAGTCGCTAACGTTGGTGTTATTTCCGAGTTACGTACACCTCTCAAACACAACTATAGGTTGCGCATCAGTGACGAGATCAGAATCAATGTTCTGTCAGTCTTACAACAACACTTTCCACTTTAAAAGTGCACACTTCAAATCGAACCGAAAAACCAAGTCATCTGACTCACTTAAGATATTCAGTGCACCATGAGGGCTATTCCAAATTAAAGTATCACCGTCATCATACTCCATTTCTCAAAGTAGACCACTTAGGGACATTTTTATATCATCCTATTCAGAGTCCTTCACTCCAGGATTTTGTCTACTATGAAGTCGAATTGGAAAGAGCAACAATGTGTCAATTCATCTGAGATGTTTAAGGTCAGCCATGATTCCTGACTCGGTTAGAGATCTGACAGCAAGCTGATTTCCAAACACACTCTTTCTGATTTGGCAGACTAAAGGTATAACCCGTCAATTGAATTAAAGGTTCTCGTGATGTCAGCTTCATGTGGATAATGGTGTTCGAGTAGTTATCAGAGTGTGAGGCTGCAGGCAACGCAAACAAAACCGGGGCGAACCCTGATTTGATTCTACTGATATATTGCTCGTGTGGTAGCTTTAGTTTAAGAAGTACAGTAGGTGCAAACAACTTCAGTGAGATAAGTTAGGTTAGGTAAGTCCTTCGACGAATTGCATAAAATCGCGGAGTCCCCTTCTAAAAATGGAAAGTGTTAACCAAACTTCAGTCATTCGGAACGACTTCAATGACTTGTGGTTTCAAAACCAAATCAGTCAATTGGCTGGCCACGGTTTGACCGGTATGTTTAAAAAGACGTGAGTGGAGTTTGCATGAGTCAAGTTTCTTGTGAAGCTTCCAGAACCTGAACTTAACCTCTATAATTTAAGGCTAAGTACACCAATAAGAAGGAAAAATGCGAAACTGGGGGGGGGCGAAGTAATTATGGTATCATTTTAGGCTACTATCGTTAATGCTATCTAACAGAAATCTATGATATCGTCATTTTAATCCTACGTTCCAGCGAACAACACTGAATATGCTGTCATTTTTGTGTGATTTGAATGGACGGAGCTCATCAGCTGGATGGTGGCCAATCTCGGTGATTACTCCCTCCTAACCCTAATTTCAAACATGCCGCATATAATATGGTTCTCAGAGAAATAAGCACGATAAAAGCTAACATTTGAAGAACTGAAACTAGAGGAAGAATGAATGAACTGATCAAACACAACTGTCGACAAATAACTGACGCATTTCACATCAAGCAGCATAGCAACAACGACCGAAAAGTCTGAAGACTACTAAAACTGGTGGAAAAATGAGTTTTCTAAACTGCTGCGAATACTATAGCAGGTGTTTCCCGACTGTAAGAGACAAAGACACCTCAAACATCCGGACGGAGAACATAGACACCGTTTATTCTGGCTTCCTATCTGAATTCTCAGAATCTACTTTCGCTATTGTACAATAATGAACGCCATAAGTTTACATTTACCGACAGCAATGGTTAGAATAATGTCATCTTCAGTGATACAAAAAGTAAACTGAAATGTTCTCATGGCTAAACATTTCGGTAGTAGCACACGAAAGTAACAGCAATATTCAACCATACAAATTTATAATGATGATCGGTCAGTAGTTTGAGATGGATTTCCACTTGAAAAGATAGCTAACTTCATAGCAATGTCCCATCCTATAAAGCAACTCCAAAGAAGAAACGTACCCGTTCAAGAGACATTGCTTGTGAAGTAACGAAAGTTTTTGAATTGAGTGCTACCAGTAAAGAAATGAACTTTCCAGGATTACACAGTGAGCACTAGTTTGAGATCAAAATGGGTCCAGTGCCTTCTGGTAAGAAACAGTACGACAGACGCATCGAACTAAACCCAGGAAGGGTTACTAACCTTCATACACCTTCATATATCGTCCTGGAAAGCAAAAATCTAAATTACACTTAACTAATAAACCTAGCATAAGGGTTATTCAGCATTCGTTTCATCCTCTGAGCCATACCTAACCATATCGTTAGAAAATGTGAGTAATATTCTTCAGGCATGTTCTCTTGGAAAGGTGAATGTGCAAGTGACATCAGAACATTCATTTTCAAATCTACTCTGTGAATCCAAGTTATGCAGTTACAGTATAAATTAAACGCCCTTCCTCCGTAGACGGAAAGAACGGAACTACGACTGATACAAGTTTTGAACTACTGAAGACAACAGCTGACCTAATTTGAAGTAGTAATTTCCCGAAATAAATTTGTAACAGGTCACTAGTGTAGTTTAAGATGTCATACGCACAGATATCTCATTCACATCGCATCTGCTATTACAACGAAATTAGTGAAATCAATATATAGTTAGCAGGCATAGCAACAATGGCTAAGAATACGGGCGTGCAGAACGAGGTCAGAGTGGTCGAGATTCGGGAATAGGTTTTCACGTGACACTACATGAAGCTGATAAGGCGAGTTATACTACGAGGTCAAATGATCATAAGCAGTAACGTGTGAGATGGAGGGAATGTCAATAACCGTTTTAAACTGCACTGGCAGCAAAATTGTTAGAGGGGTACATAATGGAAAAATGAAAAATTTAAAGAACTGTGAGAACTTTTGGATAGGGGACAAAATTACCATGGAGAAACAGAAGCACAGCACCGGGCTTATTCGGCGAACGCCAACAGCCTCAGCAAACTACAACCTCGTTTCGTTTTCTAGTCACGATCATTCCGACCTCGTTCTGCACGCCTGCATTTTGAGCCGTTGTTGCTACTCTTGCTTACTATGTAATGATTTCATCAAGTTCATTATAATGAAGGATGAGATGCGAACGAACTGTCCGTACGCAAGATATCTTACACTATACTGCCGCTGCTGGTGCTGCTTCAAATCCCGCTAGGATAACGACTTATAGTTGTTTATCTCAATATGAGATGATTGTGCAATCTCCTAACCACGTTTATGCAAAGTCCACACGATTACATACTTCGTTTCGGGAGGTCTCTGATACTTTGAAATATCAGGAGTAGTGTGTATGACAGCTAATGTTAGTGTCTTAAGCTATCTATGCCGTCTGTCCAGATAGCGGTTTTCGAAATACAGTATTAAATATTTGTGTTCGTTTGCAAGTGAATGTTACATTAGCCCCATTGTACATGATCGTAAGGGAATTTTACAGAAATGGGTAGTATATTCAAAGCGAGCAGTTGAAGAATGCTACTTTGAAAGAATGGAGAACTACTGAAGGTACGATTCTAAAATGCGGGAAGAATAACATGTACGGTAGACATTTCACTTTGAAAGGGAATGAACAATTGGAACTTCGAATTCAGTATTTTGCTAATCAAATTGGTCCTATTATTGTTCCGTTTCAGTTTCGCAATTCTTTATTCGTGTTAGTTTGGCTGTGACAATAGAGTATAAATATCTATATGATCTGTTACGTTTCATATTTCTACGTCTGCAAAACAGTATGCTTTAGATTACAATCCAAGCAAATTACAACGCAAGTGATCGCATTGTCCTGGTTTATCATAGGTTATTGTACTAGTACTTGAAAGATATTGGAATGTATTTGAATGCGCAATCTTCAAGTGTCGTTTCCTTCCTGGTACAGAGACCTATCTGGAAGAAATTGGCCAATTACATGCTTCGATATGTAAAAAAGACGAGCCTTGAGTAATTTTAGCAGTTTGGCCATACCGGGAGACTACAAGATAGATATGCTAAGACAGATGTACAAATTACTGCACTGTTATTAATAAGTAGTGTGACAGACTTAATAGTTTAGAAAAGCTCCAATTACAAAAAATCGAGTCTTCGGCTGGATTCGAACCAGCAACACAAACAGTATGCTCAGACGTAACAAGGTGAACTACGAAGCGTCCCAATATTAGTATTTTAATTGTAGTTGCTGAAGGACTCCTAAAATCAAGACAAAATTTCTATTAATACCATTACTGGCACGGGTTTGATCGGATGTCAGATGCATGTAAGACAGGGATGATTATAATCTTAAGCGAACGATGATAATTCTTTCGTCACTCGAGTGACTGATTCATGTAAACAGAACTGTAAGTTCAGAGTTAAACTCCATATGTAACCAGTGCAACAGGTTGCGTACAATATTTTCACGTGCTATGCTTTATGTCACACTATTCTATACGGAATACCCGGCTGAAGTTATGCCTATCGTTGGTAATGATAGAAGATGTTACATTAAATCGTGATATATAGAATCCTAAATAGAAGTTTGAGGATTTGGATCAATTCATATTATACATTACCCACACTTGATCACAACTCTCGCATTCAAGTAAACCTTTCGGTTAACCCACTTCGAAAGGAGGCACAAGATTTAAGTTTCGCTTTCATTAGAACTCGTCAGTAATGCACACCCTAGTCCGAACAGGAGTTTACATTATGATTCTCATGTTTGTGGGACTGCTGTGCTAACCATGACATCAGTAACCTCACAATAGGCGTGACCGAATAATCAAATCCAAACGCTCAACCACAGTCTTATATGAATAGTGCTCAGCTTATCCGAACATTTCAAAAGGAGAATAAGTAAAATCACTCTGTTCCAACTAGTAGATAGCCTTGTGATCAGGACTTCTCAGTTAGATTGAAGTCAATGTCTTCATTGAACCAACTGAGCATAGTATGGATAATAAATAGAAGTTCGAGGACTTGGTTTGCTTTGAATTGAACATGTATAGGATTATTAGATATCACATAAATTTACGTGGTACAGTTAAAGATGGTAAACTGTAGCTTGGTACATATTGCCATATCCTTGAATATGTTAGCATGTATTGTAGTGCTACATTTCAGGTTAGAAATTGCTTTCGGCACCTTATTCGAACGAACAAACCCCTTAAGGACTTGTTTTGAGTTCTGTCAGGAATAAGCAGGATGCTAATCTTATCAGACGAAACTCACCCTGTCTACGCACTGATTGCGATATCTGTCAGTTAACTACACAAGAACATTAACACACCTAACATGTCTTCCAGTCAAGCTACAGTGTTGTCTATACCCGCAGCATTACCGTCATGTAAGGCTTATGTTGCTGTCCAAATAAAGCACCATGGTTAATGTTTGTCGCTGAGTTCAACCTATCCCTAGGCTAGGATGACCAGACAATATCTCAGTCGACCTTTCGTTTGGTTATCACCTGATAATGAATGCTTCAACTGTGTAACACTGACACTTTTGTCATTTATTTCGAATCATTTCGGACTGAACCGACTTTAAGTGATACCATTTTTGCCACAAATTGCGATCTCTCATAGTTGTGTGATGGTTACACAATCGTCACCTGTTGTTCACGTGATGGTGCACTTTCTTTCTGCGAATGTATAGTGCTAAAAGATAGTAATAACAGTTTTGATGAGATCCCATCACTAATGATCAGCTGTTGTCTAATTTGACGTTTCTCACATGGGAAAGTTTTTTAAACTCTACGTCATGTTGTCATTAATGAAGCTCCCCAAAAGAACAATGGTCTCCTTTCATAGAAGAGACACATCTACGCAAGAACCAATTCTACTGTCCCTGAGAGGTATTTCTTTCTGAAGAATTACTGTAATATGTGATACGATATACGCTATCATAACACACTTAATCGTAATGTAGTATATTGTATCACGTACCAAACAAGCTGGCACCTTGGTGTAATTCACTACATTTCAATATAAGAAAAACTGATATAGCACGATCACTCTTTTGTTTGAGTCCTAACTTGGACTGATTTGATTGAAACACATTACCGGATACCCATGGAAAGTGACACAGTTTTGTAACATATCTTTTAGGATTTTTCATATCCCTTGGGAAAATCTTCATTTGATGGTTTAGATGACTGATCGTTTTTACCAGTTTGATGTTGTTAGACTGCATCGATCGTTCGTATTGATTTTTCAGCAATACATGTTATCTAACTGTCTCTTTCTGTTGTTTAGCTATTTGATTTTTAGTCATTTTAAGTTTGTACATTGTTTTGTCTAAAATGAACTGTACTTGTTTAATGCGTTACCATGCTGTAATCTCATACAATATATTCAAACAATGTAACACGAAAACGTTGTTATACAATAGACAACTAATACTAACGAATAGAATAGGGGGGCTTTTCGATATACTTAGAAAATTGTAATTGGACCAATCAAAGTAGTTTTGGTAATTGTTAGTATTGTTTAGACTAAGCCCTACATTCATTTTGTCTCTCCTATCACCGAAAAACTTGAGATGGACACAAAGTATGTCCGATGGACACCAGAACAGGCGGAACGCTTTTATAACCGGGTGTCATAATAGTTCTTGTAACTGAATACGAGAGAGCTACATGTAGTGAACACAACAATGACAAGGCAGGCTATTCTAAATTGTATGCTTAGTATTACATGCCAACCAGAAGTAGTAGCGAGGTTCACATTCAAACTGATTCTTCCCATCTCTACTTTCAAAAGAAAGCGTTATGTTCAAGTTTCACTGGCAGATAAAGGACCACTAATATCGCCGATGTTTTCTCTGAACCTGGAATAAACTTTTGACAAGCGTATTCATGAAATAAACTTATTGATTTCTAAACTATAATAGACATCTCCAAACTATCACGAATTAACTTTCAGTCATATTCATTTGTGATCAATGTATAGTTTGAACGTTCGTTTCCAGAAGACTCACACACATTCTGTGAGCAGAACTCAGTTAAGTTAAAAATGTCTATGTCCTTTGATCATCAGTGCAACTGAAAACAACTACAAATGATAGTCAAGATCTTCAACCGTTACGTAATTGAGAAAAACGCATCATCGTCTGTTGGCCTATATACATCTCAGGTTGGCAAGTGGATTGAGTTCTGTCTGCCAAACCACCCCTGGCCAACAGAAGCAACTGCAAAACAATTCCACTGATTCTAAATGGTTTTGTTGTGTGTGCTTGTCTTTACTTAACATAATTTTTTAAGAATATCTACGATAAGACTTTGACAACCGTGCATTTCCATAAACTCAGACTGATTGTCCGACATTAGAAACCACTAGCACAGCCACTAATCAGCTATACAACTCTCGACAGCATTTCAACATCACTCGGTTTTTTTAACAGTATTGATGTTTGAAAAAAATTTTCCCGCCAAGAATTTGGATGAAGAAGACAGTAGGCTGAGATTGCACGATTTATATCCGGAAAAATTTCACTGCATCTTTACTAATGCATACTACATACCATTTATATATCAGTATGAGAAAGTGAACAAGACAACAGAGAAAATCAATTGTTAGAGTACATAATCATTGCCACTACCAAGGTAGCGACAACATACAGTTGTTGCTGAATACACAACACGTGTTTGAACTTACGAATTGCAATCGCTTCAATATAACGCAGTGTTCATCTGTTTGACGTTGAGTAGATAACGTGAAATGCCGTTGTGAGATCACACTGGTTTTGCGTCATTAGAATACGACGTGTACTTAATGATGCAGGCTCTCTCTTTATTCAAAGTATTGATGTTCTTTTTAAACACAGCGCACTTACTAGTGAAATCAAAAATGCTAATGCTTGATGTGCATCAGAGTGCTACAAATAGAACAGGATCGGTTGCAGTTTTGTAAGATCATTGAGAAAAATCTAGAAGACAATCACGGCTATCATATGAACCCTCTTCAAAGTGTTATCTTCCGGAAGCAACTAACAGGGAATGAATATTCTGTATCTCTTGAGTGTCTCTATGCAACATTCTGATACACGGGAATCGACTGTAGCTGGTCCCAGGTTATACTATGCTTAGGATAACCTTCATTTCAACTGCGCAGTCATTTGTATCGGCATCTTCGGATGCTCACTGTGTAACTATACTCCAAAGGTTTTTAAGCGGATTTAGATCGGGGCTGCAAACCGGCAAGTCAAACACATGTAATCCGTTAATTTGGGGCCACATTTTCATGTCTTAAGACATAAGCACGTGTTAAAAAATGATCGTGCTGAAAAAAATTTTCCCGTTGACATCTGTGATGCAACAAACGCGCTGACATAATAACTGGATTTCCTCTCATCATTCAGCATAATCGGTTCATTCATAACCGTAGCTGTCGGTCGATCTTAAGCCACTACCGACCGCTTATTATTCAGATTCTTAACCAATTACAACATTTTCTTACTAAAACTATACCAATTACACCGCCGTAGATCACTCTTGCAATAATCCCCAGGGGTATCTACAAAAAAAGAGAACTTGTCCTCTCTACCTGCTTCCGATTAGGAAAAACTGAAGTGCTCTTCATTCTTCAATCATACCGGTGACGTTGGTGTAATATTCTTCGACTGATTCTCGTTGAAATGATTAATGCAGGCGTGCCTTCTGTTTACGAAGAAATTGGTGTAATCATTCAGTAAGATCCATGCTTGTGCTTTTCACCCGTGAACACGGTTTTCTCTGGAGATCATAGTTGACACATCATGTCTTTGGAAATCGATTTACAATCACTCATAGAAGTCAAAACCTGATCTTTTACAAATTTGTTCAGCATTATACCGCATGTCATGATTGAAGTCAGAATACTCGTTTTTGACCGACTGTGTCTGTCTGAAGCTGCCAGGATTGCTCATCCGCTTAACAGTACCGATCTTCTGAAATAGATATTTTGAGCGCTGACAAACACCAGGTGTTAGAAGTTTAGGCAATCAACGAAATGCTGACATATGAAAGGACTGTTTGACTACTAGTTTTGTAACATATTGTATCATTTCGGAAAGAATAAATGCCTTTTTATAACTTTTCAAGCAAGTTGTGGCTTACCGTGGACTAGCTATCTTCAAAACTTCGAGCGGTCTTAAAATGCGGTTGTACAGTGTGCTCACATACGGACACAAAGTCGATTGGTTGATTTAGCATCCTCGTAACGATGTGTGTTAATAATCAAGGTCATGTTTTCTGCCTGCGTTGTAACAACATTAATTTCTGTTCGGGGGATCAGCCACTTCTATCTTGAGGATGGTCAGGGCACACGATTTGACCGTCTGAACATGCAAACTATCATGGAAAGGAAACATGGTGGGCCTACTTGGTCGCACGTTAAGTTTAGCAAGTAGCAACGTGACTATTCACACATGAAGTAACCGTCTGGACGTCCAAACGCTCACCCACATCCGTATAATGGTCAGGTGCACACCGGTGGGAGGTCCTCGGTCCAGTTTCCGGACGAGACCAGGCTGCGCGAACTGACGTATTCCAACACGAACGAAGGATGCGTATATCGCTTGATTTTGACGTGAACAAAGTTGAAAAACCACGTTTGAATGCCGTAGATATTGCAGATTGTGAGTACCATGTCCGCACCATAAAAGAAAAAACAACCGTTTACGTTTCATGCTCTTCCACGAAATTAAAGGCCCGTGAGATTTTGGTTACGGAGACGAGCTGGTGGTGGCAGTTGAACGTTATGATTAGCACTGACAATAATGCACCCCCGTCCGCTACATATAAGACGTTGGACATGAAATCCTTTGGCCTAAGCAGTTGACCTGAGGTTGCTCATACCTCACTTGTATTCGTATACGTGCGCAATCAACACCAAGCCTCACAGGCTGCAACAACGGTAGAGACAACACGTGACTGAGTAGAAGCACACATTATAATGTCATATTTACGAATGAGTCGCTGCTCGTTGAAGGCGCGACTAATCAGAACGCAGCTTGAGTCCTAACACGAGTTTGGGACACACAGGCGGCATTGACGCCTACACAACACTCACGAATAAACACTCGATCGAGTTGTCAACTAGAGGAAGGCAGTATTCTGGTGACCTATTGTTTTGGTTCATCAATTTTATTCGTTGCACAGGCAACTTAAACACTGGCAACATTCAAATCGTTCAGCCCGACTGACTTTCATTCCTCTTGATCGTCTCCAGTTGGATACTGTGTAAGTTATCAGTCCTCCATATTGGGATGCAAACGCAGTAGATGAGCCTGCTGATAACTTTCTCCATTTCAATATATCTCAGCCTTTGGCTGTCCACATGACATGTTTAAGCCAGTCAGTCAGGGCGTCACCAAGGAATTTTTGGCCTGGTAGAACACACGCATTCTTAGAGAAGGAACGACTAAACTTAGTTGAATTTTGGCATATATTCGCCTTTTAACTTCCTTGTTCACCTATCGATGTTTGAAAATTCAGAGTTGATTTAAGTTTTCCACCATTGGTTGTCACGTGTTACTGTCAGTGAATAATATCACGCCCGAGACTATCATGTGCGTGTGGTATACCAATCACATTTGTTTGCAACTGTTGCAATCATATTTCGGATTGTTCATTTTGAAAAACTTACCCAGAAACTAGTTTCATCCTTGCAATTAGTGCCTATCGACTTTCGGACACGATTATTTAGAATTCAGCTACTCATTTGATAAAGGCTTGTAGAAGACAATTTTGAGTGATGACCGGTGTCCATCCTCACGCAAACAAAATGTGATCATGCATCAACACCTGACTGAATTTTTTATAGCACATTATAGAGAATTGGGTATAAAACTGTGGCTCATCATGCTACAATTCACCTGGCATACTCAGTATTTCATCTAACAAGAAATACATTCAAGGCTAACGATTTTTCTACTCAGTGGACTGTAGTGCATCCCAAGAACTCTAATCCACTTAGCAGCCGAATATGAAGTAAAATAACATTACCTTATCAGAATTGTCAATTTAGTCACGTTCATAAACTATACTCGGTAATCAGAAAAGCTGTTCTTGGTATCTTAAAGTATTGTGGATTTCCCAGAACAAAGTACGTCATCGAGCAACGCCAGTTTATAACTCGTTGTGGTGAATGTACAGTCACCACACATTTATAACGTGTCACTTATCGAGATAAACAATCATTAACTATCTATGCTTAAAGTCTAAATGTTAGCACATAAAGCTCTACAGAGATCAACAGAATTGAGTTTAGAATAGTTAGTACTTGGCGCGTGACAGAATACTATCAGAATACCCGATTCTAAACATTAGCCGACTAAAGATAATTTAAACCTAAAATCTTTTGACTAACGAAAAATGCCGTATGCGCTGTTTTGCATGTGCACATAACTGAACAAGGTGTAGGAAATTTATGGAACAATAGACTAGTTGTCATTGCTACAAGAAGTTGTGAACATGTATCAATTATGGTTTTCTTCTTTCTGTCTAAGAAGGAAGAGCCTTTAGTTGGTTTTGCGACTGCACAAATTCAATCGATAATTCCAGGTGTTCAGATTAAGAATCATAACTTCTGATACTGTAGAAACATTCGAATTTTCACGAAGTTATAATTAACAGTTTTGCTCATACTTCGTAGAAGTTTCACTTGGTGTGTTTCAGAAAACTCGAATATTGCTGAGCACGTCTTAGATTAGGTTCCGTAGTTCGATATAGATTCAACTGTATCTTGCCAAACCAACGTGCGAAGACTGTTCACAAACAGGTTTGAGTGCTCTAGTGATTCATCCTAAGTTCGATATCTAGGCAAGTCAGGATTGGTTCCGTTTTTTTAACGGAGCATGATTGGATCTGTTATGAGTTTCGTATATAATTATGAAACGTTTGCTTTCATAATCAGGTTCCCTAGTGTAAGCATTTTCCATCTTGTGAAACTGCTGTTCAGAAAAATTTGGTTTTTTTTTAATGAATTTCTTTTTAATAAGACACTGTTACAAAAGATTCAGGTCCTGTTTCGCAGCTCTACTAGCTGTGACTAAAATTTGCAGTCGTGAATGATAGTTTTGTATTAGTTTTTTGGTTGGTATCACTACGTAATATCAGCTTATTCGATACGTGTATAATCGGTTGCACTAACTACATACATTCCAGCAAAACGTTTATACAAACTGTCACGATTTGAATCTTCATGTTCTGAACAAACACTGTGAGCTGCCACATATTCTAAAATCTATATGGTCAAATGCACTTACTTTCAGTTGTAATTCTGACATATTTCTCATAAAGATAAAACCTGGTGTTACATGTCCGAAAACGGCTGCTTCCCCAATAATTATCTCACTTGTCACCACCTCAGTGGTTGATTGATTCCGCCCATCTCATGGTTATTTGGAAATGGCAATACCAACCCAGATCGGAAGTTCAGTTCAGGCATTTTTTGATGATCAGTACGCAGATACCACTTCTGGTCTTCGTTTAGGATTATGTAGGGTTTTGAAAAAAACTGAAAATATGATTTGCATATAACAGTGCACGCTTTCAGACCAATCTGTGAGCAATCGATAAGTTTGTTTATTGGTAAAGGTTCACTTCTGAACCCAGGATTTATTCGATCTGGATCATCCGGTAAAAGATTATGATTGCTTTCTCGTTGAAAGTTCAACATACCAGCCAGCTGGAAACACAGTCTCTGTACCCCCCCCACCTGCAGCAAGTCTAGCAACGGCTAGCTCAGTACATGAATCAACCACTTCTGTTTTAATTGTGATTTACCTACGGCAAAATTCAAATCTTTTTCTGAAAGCACACTTTCCGTAATCGATTATATTCTACTACTTCAACTTACAATATTACTAAGTGTAGGGACATTAATTTCCCACTGTATTTACTGCTTGGTATTATGGACAACAACTAACAGGCTTTCCAGTTTACTTATACGTCCATCCTTAATGATCTATCAATAAACCAATTTGATTTTCAGTTATTTCTTTAGTAGGCTGTCGAAATCTGTTGATAACAATGCAGCTTTTAGGTCTTCATATTCGTGGCTTCCATATGATCAGACGTCCTTGAAACCCTTTGTAGTCATGTCACCCATTGTTTCAAAAACGTCCTGGGAGCCGACAATTTTTGGTTTCTGTGAATTATCTGGAGTTTTCACCACAAGTGACTTGGGAATGTGTTATTCTGAAGACATACGATATCGCATCCACAATTTTTTCGCATAGTCTGCTTACAGTTTGGTCAAACAATAGGCTTTAGGTAATATTTTTAGAACTCTGAGCCCGTAAGTGTATGTGATCGGTTAGAATATGCTAACAATCGACTATGAATTTACACTTTCAGAGCAACTTGTAAACAATCGGTAATTTTGTTTATTGGTAGAGTTCTACTCCTCCTAATTCGACAGCGATTCTATGTTAGGAGTGTAAAGTTTATAATCAACAAAATTACCCACTGTTTACAAGTTGTTCTGGAATTACGAATCTTTCAGTATGTCTGAAGCATATTCTAACTAGTAATCCATTCAAATAGTGTTTCAAAGTTCTCGTCTCATACGATATCTATAACATTGGTAATCTGAAAAGTTCTGTTATACATGGGTAACAGGCTCGACTTCCAATACTGACTACCCCTAATTGATGCGGCAAAGCAAGAACGAATCACTGTCTCTTCATCAAGTTGACATCAACGAACAAGACGATGAGCTCATTTCAAACTGAACACCAATCAAACCTGATCGCAACAATTACACTCAGATAAGCTTTTCAGCTAGCCCACTTCTGAAGAAATACCTTAGTTCCGAATTGGGTTAGCCGAATGGCTTATATGAATGCAAAGTCTGTGAGCAAGTGTGCGTGGTGTGCAACTTGAAATAACTTTCGATTGGTTTGCTCAAAAATAGGGGCCAACAGAAAGAAGGAATTAACCCCATTATAATTCATCATTAGATCGTATGCTCACTTGAACCATGATTTCATCCATGGACTTGGTGCATCGGAACCAAGCGTGTTGAACAATACCTAATGACCTTCACACAATTTTTAAACGCTTGGGCTAATTCACTTGTGAATGCTACTCGAAGTGTACAATCGGTTCCACACTTCCAAGGTTTAAAGCCTAGTCAGACGAATGGTCTATCAAAATGAAAACTTGTGAACGAATACAAGCAGAGCCAAACACATAACAATACAGTTTCATTGCTTATCGTCGGTAATGAAACTGTTACTAGAATAACATCTTAGAGCAGAATAGTTGAGTACCTTCAGAGTGATGTAGCCGAGATTATAAGCCGGCTGGAGTTTTAATCCGTATTTTCAAGTTCAAGAGGTTTTGTGAGACACACGCGTGTCTCTCTTGCTGAGAATGGTAGACAACCTGTGCTAACTTTAATCTCTCCTTACCTTGCCGTCAAGCATATCGACCATAGTGTTTAGCCTCATCATTTGCCCCAACCCAATAATCAAACTTGAAGATCTGACAAACTCAACATTTAGATTGAACATCACCCACACTTGATCGCAGCTGTCGCATTCCCATAGACTTTTCAGTCGGCCCTTTTTCGGAAAGAAGCACTAGACTCGAGTTTCGCTCTCATTAGAGCTCGTCAGTAGTGCATATCATTGCCACTGCCGGGGCTTGAACCACGGACATTCAGTTCATGAGGCAACCGTGTTTACCACTGCGCCATTGACCTCACGTTAGGCACGACCGAATTATCATATGAGAACGCT
>JTDE01001723.1:10531-53147 GCA_014338405.1 Paragonimus skrjabini miyazakii | reverse complement strand
AGCGAAACTCGAGTCTAGTGCTTCTTTTCGAAAGGGACCGACTGGATAGTCTATGATAAGCCGTAGCAAGAGTAAAACTGAAATCCAGTGTTATCTTTAAAAATGACTGACTGAAAACTCTATTCAAACGTGAGGGCTACTACCAACTATGCGTGGTATCCAGGTGTGAGTGCGTATGACGCGGTAGCCCGTACGGCCAGCCATACTTATTTAGTGATCAGCTGTATGTATACATCATGTCGAGAGGAAAAGTAATGGCTGACCACTGGCACGTCTCGCGCCAACATGTTAAGTAGATGCACCTCCGAAGTTTTCTGGTGTCTACGAATTACATGTAGACTCTGGACAATTCACCTTTGTAGAGACGGGCTATTAAACGTCACTGGTAAAGCAAACAGTGACGTTTACAGAGGTTTGTTATATCAATTTATCTCAAAACGACCCCGATCTGTCTGTACCCAATGTATTTTCGGAGTAGGTCCAAGGAATATTTGACAGAATTCGTGTAAACGGAATGCCTACCCATTTCTCATGTCGAATTTCGTCGACAAATGACGGGTACAAGCGGCAGTACAAACGTTATGGATACTGAGAAACTGAACTTGGCCACTTCAACTGTGAACTAATGTTGCTTTAACCAACGAACCCACGTCAAATTTCACACTACGGCGCCAACAAAAACCAGCACGTACTCAGCTCACCGACGACCTTACTGATAAGTCTAGAAAACAGAACTGTTTGGTTGACTGAATAACATCCATGAATGCAACAAATGAACGAACTTAGTAAATATGTATTGCAAAACTATCTAATATCCCCGACCCTTAGTCTAAATATTAAGAGTTATCAACCAGATGGCATGATACTAAGCATACGTAACAGTAAAAGTGTTCTTTCATCCCAGTGATATGACAGGATGATGACGGAAGTTAGCACAGATTACTACCGAACAAACAAAGCACACTATTAATCGAATCTTGGAAGACACCATATTGTCACCAACATGTTCAGTACTAACGTCTAGAGATAGGTGAATAATCTTCTAATCGCAATGTACCCCGTGTGATAACGAATCAGAGGAATTGTAGTAATTATCAACACGATATCTAACACTTTGTTCATCAACTTCTAATATTATTTTCAGTTAACTTGAATGGTAAATTACATGAACTTTCTTTAACAGAAAAGGTGGTGACACCAAAGATAACGAGGAGAAAACTCGACAAAATTCGAGAAATCTGGCTGTAAAGAGTAGGAATTTGTTTACCAGTCAACACCAAACATTTAAGATCTTCCTTCAAATCAGAGCAAGTGCAATCAACGCACGGGTTACCAGATTAAAAAGATCATTGTGATTATAAAGATTTCAGCGACAAAATTCCGTGTTGTCTCATTTGCCTTCCAATGCACCGGAGTGCTAACACAATTAAGATACACATTGGAACAAAGAACTTGCTTCCGTAATAAGACATCTGTCGGGAAAATGGTCAACTAACTTTAAATTTCATGAACAAAAGTGTCGTTAGCCTTTCAGGTACCAGGAATGGTCGGTAGGCAAAACTCAGCATTTGCAGTTTAAGACGCAGAAGGACTCTGTATGGAAAACAGCAAGTGGTTTAACCATAAGTAAACATAACAGAAACATGAGAGGTTCAGTTCACTTAAGAACCTATAAGATATAGAAGAGTTTCGACAATAACAGTGGAAACATTGTTCCATATTTCAAAAATTTGTCAGCTACCTGATCTACATGATTACCATGCCCAGTATTAGAGCAGAATAATCACTTGATGAATTGGCCAACTCCTGATGTCCACGGCCATCCAATGTACAGTAGGGTATATTCATTCACGTTGTTCCAGCTTCTTCAGAGTTTCTCGTTGCTACATCATAAACGTGGTTCGGCAAGTTACTTCTCCATCATCATCATCATAACAGCCAAGAACTCCACCAGAAGGTACTGTGACTCCAACCGCCGCTCACCTCAACAGTGACGTGGAATATCCTAGAAAAAACGTTACTGAGAAGGCCGAAAGTTAGCAAAAGAAGATCAGGCGGAAGTACTGGAGATGGTATGGATACAGGTACGCCATTGACTGCGGTATACCGCCGTAGCGTTTCTAACCGGCGACTTCAGTGATCTTGAGGACCTTAGCCAAGAAAACGACACTTACTCACTTTGCTCAGTGGAGCAATCAGGGTCTTCATATTTCGTGACCACACTGTTGCTTGATCACCACGTGGTTTCACCAAACTGTCGGTGGCCTCAGTATATAATGCCCGGTACGGTAAACGATCAGATGACATACGTAGTACGTGACCCAACCATGACAAGCCGTGCAACGTTGTTAGTAGATCAGTGGATCGTGCATCCCGAGCGTTCCAGGATACGCACCGGCGAACTGCCACATTTTTCCAGCGATCAGTCCACTTAATATGGGCTACTTGGCGTAGACAGCGATGGTCAACCACAGCAAACCTGTTCATATCTTCCTTGCGAACATGCCACGTCTCTGAACCATAGGCCAATACAGACGTACACAAGCATTATATACCCTTCCTTTTAGCCACAACCAAACGTCATCTCTACACCACAGATGTATTGTATTGTACCCAATTTTGAACACAATGTTGATGATCATTTAACGGTCATTGCCAATACTACCATTGGTAACGCTAACCTTCCTTATTCGGCAGGGTCAGTCACAACTAGCAGCGGTTTACCTTGAGGTTGGGAAGTATTTCCCACCTTATAGACTCATTTCTTGCTATACCCTCACACTGTTCAAAATGATAACGTTGTATACTATGACAAACGCACCTCTGTTTGTATGTTGCCTGTTTTTCTGCTGTGACATCCAGGCCCGGGCCAATGTTACTCTGCGGATGAGCCTCAGTTATGAGCTCAACACGGACTGCGACGACACGGCACACAAGGTGGTCGTTTGCGCAGGGGAGTTTACCAACGAGTAAGTCAACCATTACATCGTGTGCTCTATTTTATGATGTGATTAATACAAGTATCTAAAAAGCTGAGTATTGTTTCTCGCTAGTTGTAACGAAACTCATAGCAGTGTTAAACGTCCTACTAGATATAGCCTTCCAAGTTGATAAAGAAAGCAGATTTGCCTAATGCCGAGGGCAGACTTCGTTCTTGACGCATTTACTCAACAGGTAGCACTCAAAATGCGTATTGGCTGCGTTTACTGTTGGGATAACATATGTTGCTGGATCAGCTAATGCCCACGTACACGTTCATGTGTCACCACAAACAGCTTTTGATAAACCATTCAGGATTGAACTCACACGCCTAGTGTTAAAAATACACCTGAAAGAGCAAGACTGTAAAGTGTGCGATTGACGGTTTCTTAACCAAATTCTGCACCTCATAAAAATTTGCATCTGGCCTACTAGACTATTTTAAGTCTGAGAATCTGGAAGGGTGAAAATGACTGGGGAGAAACACAAAGTATTCCCAAAACGGCATGATAGGTTTTGCTTCCACAGTTATGTTCAATAACTTCTTTTCTCATCAGGACTGGTAATGATTCTTTGGACAGCAGCACGGGAGCCGATTACGTCCTGCCGAACAAGGACTTAGTGTCACATCTTTCATCCCACAAGTCCACCAAGTTCACCGGCCATTTCAGTACTGATTCCAGTCTCATCTAAATGTTATAAAAGAGCATTGCACAACTAAGCTCTCGTCTGTAACTTACAAAACATCCCTATACGAGCAAGGGATATGAAAATAGATAATTTAGGATCACTCATCAATGAAACATTGCCGAACCGTAACGAAGCATCCGTCACCCACTGCCAAGAGGTGAAGACCTCATGGACCCCAAACAGAAGGTCACAGAACAGCTTCTGTGATCTGTTGAGTGTCCTTATTCGAGTGGGTGTTGATGTATATGTATTCGTGCATTTCTTTCTCATGTCCATCCCCACGACACATGATCTGACAAAGCCAATCAATGGCTCAATTAAGGATCTTACAATTCACCTCCTCACAGTTGATGTGCTACATCGATCGTTCGTATATTTTATTCGGAAAACAGCTAGATTCATTGCTTGAGGTTCTTTTTGTCACGGTTAATGTTCACAGTGTATTAGTTGATAACTCACAACTAGACATCACAACAAACAATAAGTTGCGTCTTAGTATTCAAGTTTCAATATCCATCTCCGTTCTGGAACGACTCCATAATCCATATAACCGAAAGTGCTTGCGTATACCGAAGAGTATCATTCACCTATTGATTAGCCATTCCAATGGACATTTTTGATTACAAAGCACAAAAGAAGTGGAAACTTTTGCACATCTGCCAAGAATTAATTGCATTTTGAATCATTTGATTCATCCTCAAAAGAGGTATTACTCAAAATGTTGTGGAAACTCCCTCAGAATTGGGATACACTGACAAATATCTCCATTGAAAAAGTTAATTATGATCAGTTTGAAAACGAATCATCTAAACCTTTGGAACATATCAGTATTTGTCAGATTTGAGCAGGTCTACTGAAAGAATAGTTCAACTACCTTAGAAATGAACGTATTGATCTAAACGGTCAATCACAATCGATACAACGGGTCATCTGATTATGGGGAACGCTCTGAAACGGAGCTCATTGAAAGAGTTATGGATATCGAAAACAATAATATTCCTGCTCTCGAACATCAAAAACCTTTTCCATAGGTAACGATTAATTCATTACCTCGAAATTGGACAGAAGATAATATACACCACTGTTGACACAGATTATTTGACACCTCCGTTTTTCACTATATACGAGTTCGTCATTCATCATCATCATCATCATCATCATCATCATGACCATCATAGACAACATTATACCAGTGGCTCACATCGAGTAGAATTAAGCTTCAATTACCACGCAAAAGAAGGAGAGGGGGGCTCGTCTGTCAAACAAGTTCTAGATCTAACCTGAACCATTTAACATTAAGGTTTCTACACGTTTGCAAACAAACAACTAGACTGTAAGCGAAAGTGAGGGGTTATCTTGTAGGCCCCGCGTGATTAACTGCACTAAGTATCCATACAATTCAGTCAAACAAAAACATGTACCCTGAGTCAGCCGTACATATTTGCAGGTTTATTGTCGCTGCAATGAAAACATCTCTTAATGCTACGTACATCCTCACTTAAACCAGCAGTGCTGTTCTGTGTCTCATCGCAATGGTCGTCTTTGAACTAACTGGATCGATCGATTGCATTCGAATTATGGCCACCGATGTTCTTTAAATCCAAGCCATGCACTACTTGGTAGACTTGATTACACACTTGTAATAAGAACTTTAACCGGTTACCAATTCTTAAACACTTGCTAATCGCAAGAAGGTGTCCCTCTGATGACTCAGCTGAGTGAATGAGTTTATCCAGTGGCTGTTACACTATTGTAAAAAGAGGGGACCATCCGCAGTTACAAGTGAATGAAGCCGGTAGGAGGTCACATTAGTACCAAAAAATATGTTTTATTAATTAAGGCGAAATCCTAGTCGAAATGTATGTGGCAGGATTCGTTCTGGAAGTAGATCTAGACAAAGCATTAGCCCACATGCTATTTTTGTCTGCCTCCAAGCCATTTAATGCGGCTTTTATAGATGATGACCTTCGACAGTGGTTTTTGTAAACAGACATCAGTTTTACCTCGCAGGCCGGGCAAATTGTGTGGACCATTCTATAGCCTAATTGCACGTACAACTAGTTCACAATGACCACGTTTGAGTGTTTCATGTCAGAAGGAAAGGATACGATTCACATCAGCATTGAGCACAACGACAGTCAACAGATCTTGTTACAGTATAAATTCAGTGTTTATATGAAATAGAAGTTCTGCGTACAAGTTCTACGTACCTCCTCCACACAGCATGTTTCAACGTAAAACATTCCCTAATTATTTACTTCCACAGTCTGCATCACTTTCAAGATTTTGCAACGCTGACAGAGTTTCCAATGATGTTAACAAAAGATAAAATACCGTATAAATAAGATGCCTTTTAGCAAACCACTCTCGAACGTGTTGAGTATCGTATCGAATCATAGCTGGCAATGCTGTTGTTTAATGGAGCCTGCTCGCAGACACTGGAGCTGGAGCCGTTTCATTTCAATTGCAAACCGGTTCAGAAAACCACTAACCACTTCTGCCTGTAGTAAATTGTCTCCCGTAAAAAGTGTTATTGTATGGGATTGTCGGAAGATTCTGGTTGCTTACAGAAGTGCAGAAGTAGACGTTATTCCTACTGAACGATCAGCTTACTATCAGAATAGATCATGGTAAGCCTTGGGTAAATGGTCCAAAACCATTATGTATTCATAGTTTGTAGGTCAAACTGCTAAAGAACATCACTTTTAAGACAAATTCTGCTGCAGCTTTAACTAACTAATTCAACTACTCATTGAGTGTGGAAGCTTCAAGTGAACGATTGTGATCAGAACAAGAAAACGAAAAGAAGGCAGTGGTGTGTACGATTAATCTCGAAGAAATCTCATCGGTTGGCAAAAAGGGCTCTTCAGAGAACAACTGAACAGGATAGCCCATTACAAAGAATTTAGCAGTATCCGTCATCTGGTTGTTCCGAGCGTCCACATATTTCCGTCGAAACTAAAATCTTTTACGCACTACGTCGCTAACCTTCCACAGATGACGGACGCTTTTTCGTCTAATGTTCCAAGTTCTTTTACTTAACAAATATTGTCATATACCTACAATGGTCATCTGATCGTCCCACGGTATGAACGGAGGGTGAAAGAACAAGGTCGATGAAAAGAAATCTTGACAACTATTGAAAACTCCGTGTGAAATAAAGTATTTTGCTAAAATTTCGATCCAAGCTTTCGATATTTCTTTATATTGACGTGCAAATATCTGAGCAAACCTTGGTTGAAAGTTATGTTAGATGCCAGTAACTCATTCATTTCAACATCTCAGCGTCAAAAAATTACTTAATTACATCTTTCTGCAGCAACTGACTGGAAGTTCGTCTTTGCAGGAAGGTCACTAGTGTGTGTGCTATTCTCCGGTTAAAACATAGTTTTACAATGTTTGGACTAACATATAGATGATCGCGATTGATGCTGAAACAAAGATTATGTGCATTCATACAATATACCAACCATACAATCCAGTTAGTACTGAAATAGTGAAAAGTCTAAACTAAAGATTGGAAGCAAAATCGCTGAATCATCTCATTTTGGCAAACGTTTACTGAACTTAGTGGCTAGGAGTTTTTTCACATGTAGGAAATCCTCAACTAGAACCACTAGCAGATCTCTGAGTGATGTAATGCCAGACTGAACGATAGGAACCAGATGCATTACGACACAAAACTATTCTTGGGGCACACACTCAGACCAATGTAGTGAATTACATCATTCATGTTCAATCACAAGAAAATGGTGACTTTTCTGTAGCCTGGCGCATTTGTTCGAAGTAAGGAAAAACATATCAGCAACGTCAGACCGTTTTTGTCAAATCCAATCCAGATAGTGCTTGCATGTGAGCCGAGTAGATGCGAACCGGACAATGAACAAAATATCAATGCGTGACAAGCTTAACATAATATCTTGAAACAGAAGTACCAAACAAGTCGACTAGAATAAATCAAGTCGAATCAAACACAGGTCCTCTGGTCTATTCAGCACTTACTCACGACCTCATGCTAAAAAATTCGTTGTTCGGATTCATTTGTGTGGAGGTGCTATCGTGTTTTCTTACTTCCTAACCATCTGTACATCACGCTATTTGTCTGATCTAATTAACGATTTAGCAACGGTTTACTTCCGACTGCTTATCCTCCTTGCCGTTTTGTCTGGTATATAGATTGCCTACGGCTTTTGAAGCGGAATATGGCCGTGCCCGTTGAACAGTGACTGGTCAGGTTACAGTTATTGATAGGATAAAACAAATGTGTATTAGATTCTCAATTCAACTACGTTCAAAAACGCGGTAGTGCTAGCGAATTATAGACAAGACATACCCCGTGAGAAAAGCATACATGCTTCCCAACCTGTGATGAGGCAGTCGGGGTGGAGTGTTGGTTAGATGCCGGCCGCTCACTTAGAAGGCAGGTGCATTAAAAAACCTGTGTGAGTCAACAATTCAGATGCCTGCCGTTTTTTGGTTGATGGTTAAAAATGAACTCGCCTTCAAATGACCAAAACGCGTGTGTTCGAAATATCATTTTACAGCCGCTTGTTCAGTTTATTTCTTGAGAAGGTGAACTGATCGTTTTGAAGAGAAGAACGTGTTTAATGCGTCATAAGACACATCCGAATTGTATGGGACTGTGGAAACACTTCAGATATCTGAGACTGTGGCGTTGCGCTTTTTTTGTTGAGAAAATCAATTAATGCCGCATAAGCCATGTTATCGAATCGATACAAACCATGTGTATTTCGATCAGCTTCCACTCAAGTAGAAATACTTCAAACAGGATTTGCACTCAATATCTTCACAAGTAATACTCAAGGGTTTGAAAGTACGGCTGTAAATATTCCCACTTTCTTTAAGCACCATAGATTTTTATCAGAAAATCCGACGACTTTTCCAGGTCACCAAGATTATCGGTTATTATAAGTTGAAAAGTATGCGTTTGTGAATGAACGTCTGATTGACAGTTCGTTTGTTTCAGTTATGATGAAATAGATAGATCTCGTACACGTAGGTTGTTGCAGACTCCCGAAATGATAGGCTGTATTAAACACGGTCTAGAAGTGCGCTCTACAGAATTCCAATTTTCCACCTTGAAATAAAGAAAACAGAAAATCTTGGTCCGGAGACTAACGCGAATGTCCCAACCAAATCTTTTCAAGTCAAATAAAAAACAAGTGCAAAAAAGTTACTTTGTTTCCGGTCTAGAACGTGTATGACACGGAGAAAAATATAAGGTATTTAAAAGATTAAAGGACATTTACTAAAAAAAGCAGTCAAGGTCACTCAGCTAACAATGAACATAGCGAAATGAAGGTCGAACAAGTAAACAAAATAGGAAAGGTCACCTCTGGATTATTCTGGGAAGTTTTGTTCTTTCTGAATGGACGAAATCCATTTTCGATGAAGGAGACAGTGTGGAACAGAGAGAATGCGTTTCCCGAACAATGATACTATTGGTTCCTAGGTGGCACATAAACGTAGAATAATGGTGATTATTTAGGAGTTATTTTTAACTTTGTGAACTGACTACATTGGATGGTAATCAAAACGCACAGTCTTAGATTCAGGCCTTCAAATATTTTCTGTCGCTCTTCATTCCTTTCAATTGGCATAGATTTTAGCTATACAGGCAGACGATGAACCAAATTTATTACGACTTATGTCATAATTAGAACTGGTTGGTCACAAGCCAATATGAAACTGACAGGGCTAAATAGATTGATACATTTACTCAGAAATCAACAGAACGGTCAACAGTCGGTTACAGTGATCATGTACCGCCGTCTTCCGTCGACAGTAGGTTCAATCGATACGTCAAGATGAAATTGTAATACCACGTCGTACTCATCTTTTGTAGAAGTTCGGCTTACAAAATTACCATATACCTTTGTCGCCATTATCTTTTTCGACCAAATGTCCAACTGTTCATCTAGGAGGGTTATTCAAACAATTTCTTAGTCTACTGTTTGTGCTAAACTTGGTCCGTTTGTTTTCAAAGTCGACTGTGTTGGATCGTCCCTTAATACGAGCTCAGTCGTTTGCCACCAGAACCGAGAAAGAGAATAGGTGCGGCAACAGCGTTTATTTGAAAATTACGAGGCGAGTCCATTAGGCCACAGAGGCTCTACATTTATAAGTCCAACAGAGGGTGGGGGGACATTTGAAAATGCACTCGTGAGAACAGTTCACACGATGTACAGGCGTTCGATCGCGCAGCTGCAATCTAACTGAGCTTAATGGACTGTGTGAGTTAAAATCACATATCAATTAACTCGAAGCCGGATCGATCACCTTTGCTGCTTCGTTACGATATGCGTCTCCTAACAGACTGTTATTTGTTGGTGAATACGGAGAATAAGAACTGTTTGTTCTAAATTTCGACAAATTTTCATAAAACCTATACTGAAATAACGTGTTCTTTTGGGAACCTTTTACAATGTTATGTTACCCCATCTTTTTGAACATTACAATGTTTGAAAAACTGGTCCATGTGAGTGATTAAAGCAACTACAGCACTTTGTTTCTTCTGATCATTTTGCTCAACTATAGCCTTGTTAGTCTGGAGACATATTGTCCTCTTCGAGTTGTTAAGCTGAAATGGCTACGGTCATAACGATTTCAAATTTGTGACGGTGTCACTCAGTTTTGTTGCTCATTCTGAAATCGGAACGAGACAACCAGGTCTGTTCGTGTTTTCACTCATCGATCAGGGCAGGCTAATTTTTTCGACACGAGCTCCGTTCACACTGTCGCTACCAGATACGCACAAACAAGGACGAAATCGGTCACGGGGTGGAGTATTGACTTCAGTTACTATCAGTAACTAGTAAAGTCCTTTCATTAATATTTTTCCTTACTGACCAAGAAAACGCTCAGTTCATCAGTCTATCATCGCACATGTATGACCAGTAACTATGAATCGATGTGGTATGAAACGTACAACTGGCTATGTGTATACATCAGTTTCTGTATAAATAAGTTTGTGAAAAGACCGAATCTACGCCGGGGTTCTCATCCACCACCCCATGCACCAACACGCAAAAGGACCAACATGCCTGTCTCGGTCAACTAGCGCTTTATACATATAAAGACGTACGAGTATGATGGACAATTTTTCAACCTGCGGTACACACTCACACTCATACGAATTAATAATGTTTATCATATGAACGAGATCGACCAACAGACACGTTTATTTGTAGTGCGACTTTTGACATAGATAGGCACGTGTATGGGCTCACCTTGAAATGCGCAAGCGAAAGTTTATTCCTTCGTCTACTGTATGAAGTGTTTCTACGATACTTTGGAGTCAGTGATGCTGTTGATAAATTTTGTGTTGCGCTGGGTTATTTCAAGGTTAATCGAATTGAAACTGTGTTGGCCACCGTCAAACGCACGCATAAACAGGGGATGAGTGACACACGTTAGTGTACACACACGCATTTGTGCTAGATTTTGAACAAGATGGTACAACAATTCATTTATGAATATTGAACTCAGAAGACAAATTTTGCAGGATTGAACCATCATTTCGCAAGTTGTCATCATTTACGACTTGTACCGTAGTAAATGAAAGCAAAGGGACCAAACAAAATTGAAAGTGGACTAATTTAGGTCATAAATATCCTCGTCTATCACTAGTAGATGGAATGTCAAACTCAACAGCTTCTGTACTTACAGGAACCGCTTGTGGCACAGGACAAACATGGATTCGAGTGCTTTTAACAAGAGTAGTTTATGACAACGCATCAATGCACAAAAATGATTTATCTAAAGGGCCCTGTCGCCGATCTCCAGCAGATGCTTAGTTAAGGAGGAATCTAGATTGTGTTATCTAACAGGCTCCGGTCAGTGCATACTGCCCATCAAGTCGCATATGCATATATATCTTTAAGTAATTGTTTACTTATCTCAAGGCACAGACACAAGTCATTGCTACTCCGAGTGAACTAGTAGGTACAATACAGAGTGGATAGTTCAGGTATTCGCAGGAGGCGCTTACACCCTGATACAACAAAGTAAGCACATTAAAGCCGCATTGTGCGTTCGTCAAAGTGACGTTATCAGGTGGTTCGTCAGAAAAACAACACAGTATTGCCTGCCTTTTCATGGCAGTTTCATGTACACTGAGTTCTTTGTACTGGACATTTCTTGTGACTTTGTAATTGCAAATTTTGCTTCACCGGGTAGCCATTGACAACCGGCTAATCACGGATTCATTTCATTTCGGTGTGTTAGGTGTGTATCCAGTAAGCGCCTTGTGAAACACGCGTCGCACTAGAGTGCGCTTTATTTAGTTAGGTGAAGAGCCACTGAAATTAAGATATTGTCCACTACAAGCTGGCTTTCGATGTACTGATCCATCTAGAGTGCTATTTTCTCATTGTTTAATATCGGTGTACAAAAATACGACAGAACCCCCTTCCTTAAGTTCAGATAACAATATGAGGTTCAAAGACATTCCAGAGCCCTTCTACTGTTTCTTTATCTTGATGGAACATCACTGTCATCCGCCAATCGTCAGTACAATGAATTGTCCTGTAGTACATGTATGAGATGGTGTAGTAATCGTAGGTTGTGAACTAGCGGTTCACAAACGACAGCACGTCATAGCCTATTGCCATCGGCTGGAATGACAAGACTATAGCCAATAAGGGGTATCCTACTTACCTTGCTGCCATTGGTCCGACAACTGTTAAACGAACAAACCGTGTGCGACTGAAACACCGAAAGGACACGGGGTGACAGACACCGGTATGTCTGATATTCTCTAATCAATTGCTTTACGTAATACCATCTATACAGTGCGTGTAACCAGGAATTTAATGAACGCCTAATTGCATCCGTATTTCACGGTCGTTAATTTTACATCATCGATGCAAACATTGGGCTCGAGCTAGTTTAGTACCTGTCGTCAGTCTCATGAGTTCGGTTACCACAGATGGGTTTTCATCAAACTTCCTCGACTGATTAAGACGTAACCACAAACCCCTCATCCTGAACTTACTGGAGACTCAGTCTCTCAGGCGTCATAAGCCAGTTGTGTGTAGACGAAGCCACACCGTCTTTTGTCGTCCTAGGTAATGTCATATTAATACTCATATGAACTTACTTATTTCCGTTTCAATCTCGTTTAGACAATATTTGTGTTCAGTTGTTATGTTTGGTGTCGCATTTTTCCACAGCATATAAGATGGCATTGCAGTTATGCATGAGTGGTGGTGCCATATCGTTAACAGCGTCAAGTTTGATTTCACTAAAAGTTATTCAGCCGGGTCTAAGTAATATAACCACCTCAGGATATGTAACACACGTGACATACAAACAAATAAGATATATGTTAATTTGAGAGTGAACCTATTGTGTAAGGTCTGAACTTATGCCGGTTTCGAACCAGTGGCAGAAACAGCATGTCTAAGGGAGGTGAGTGTTCTACTGGCCGGTCGACGAAACCACACCGACAGATCTGAAATTTCCCATTTGGATTCAGTCATCTATCCATCCCATTGTCTCATACGGAATCCACCAAATGACTCAGAGGAGTGATTGCCAAAACAGGATTTTTCAACCAGTGCATGCTGGAATCTACCGGCAGTTCTCTGGATCAGTTGGTGAATTCCATGTAAGTCAACGAGACCGGTGGACGCCTGAGTCTAAAGGTAAGATTTCTGACCTCCGGATGAAAAGCTTGTAATGCACACTACCGCCAGTGAGAGCACTCTGTGTGTCATCGGTCCGACTCTAACCAAAATGCATACTTTTGACAACTGGGTTTATTCTAACTCAACAATTTTGTCAATCTAGTAAAACGCGTGTGAACCAACCTGTTTAACAGCAAAATAATGAAGACGGAGTAACGGCCTAAACGATGTCATCCACAGACACGGTGTTGGTACTCTCTCATCATAACAATGCCCATCCACGCGCAGCATATATCGGCTGGTTAGCTGACAATATGTTACGGCAGCATGCAAAGATAAACGCGTCAGACAATGAATTAGCTGGATGAGTTGGTATTGCTGACTGTCGCATGGAAAGTCGAAGTTTTTGACGCGTCCATCTGAGAGATAGTCAGCACTCATTAATGAGCACTGGGTGTTGTCTGTTTATTGACGCCACCTCACTGAACGGCACCAGGACCGGGGGCTGACGCCATTGCCAAACCACCTTGCAACTTCGACCTTTTTATTCGCTGCTTGATTTCCTAAATGGAGAAGGTGGCTTTTTCATTTTAGAAAGCGAAATTGTCTTCCGAAATTCATATGTGAGCTGAGTATGACCAGCTGATGTATATTAAGAAGTAAAGGATATTATATGACTTACGACATAAATCAGTCAGTTTATGGACGGCTTTGCCTTAGATGCGAACACACTTGCACCGTTCCAAATGCTTTCAGTTGTTTGCATCTTGACGCTTTTCGCACTCTTTCAATATTGTCGTACTTGGGAGTTAACATGCTTCATTGATTTTCAGTCTAGTATTTCTGATACATTGTCTCCAACCTTTTGAAGTAACTGGAAAACAAGTTTAATTTTTACCTCAGACCAAGACACACCGTATCAGTGGAACTGAGAGGTTTGATTCGGATGCAATCTGCGAATCGATTATCATGGCGCGAACGGTTGTATAATTCCAGTGGTCATACATAGATGCACATAGGATTCATATTGGAAATTACAGCTGGGCCTCTCGTTTCAGCTCGTTCCTGGTTCATTAAGGAATACTGTTGAAAAACCACAGTCTTTGATTTGGGCATGCTGAAACGCATTAAAAGTATAGTTTTCGTAGTCTTCATGAACTTTTATAGCTGACCCACTTCAATAGATGCGAGTCTGTCACAAAGTAGCGATAATGTGTACTATATATTCATGCTCAGAAAAGAGTACATCTTTAGTGTACACGATTGGAAAGACCAGTATTCCGGTCATTGCACCATTGGTGTTACCATGAAGAAGACTGAACTATGATTTTCCAATTTCAGATTACAATCATTTACGAGTACTGCTCAGATTTCCCGATTATTCTACTAAGACACAATAACCACATTCGAAATGAAGCGGTTCTTGATTTTCTTCACTTATGTTACCCTCGAAATCAATAAACCAGAAAGAGAATAGTGTCCACCTCTCCCATGGAGAGTAAACCCCCAACCTCGCGCAAACGATTTTAAAATGCTCACATCTTAGAAACCAACGGCCAAGTTGCAACTAAAAATAACACTGCAACTGTAACATAATTGTCTTGCACCGTTCTTGTACCGTCTGTTTAGTCAGCACTATCTCACAGATAACATTTACATAACTACCTCAGATTAGCCACGATATAGTCCAATATTTTGAGTCAGTGGCTTCACGGTTCATGAGGACGCCAGATCAAGAGACGACCAATGACTATTGTTTTTGATCTATTAATGACTGCCCTTACGTTTCTTTAGCAACCAATTGATTGGTCTCCATGTGGCATATCCCAGTGAGCTGAATTATCTGCAGGAATAGTCTGATTTGTTAGACTGTAGGTTAACATTCTTACTATCAGGACGAACAATCTAATGTTGAGCAATATTTTGGTGTGAATTAGTGAACTTTGGTCATCATCACTACCACAAATCTGTTCTTTTACCTTTTGATCGTTTTTCCACTAATGTGGACGAGGGAACGAGTAAAATCAATAGTATAATGTCTCAAATCACCCAGTTTGAATTTTTATTTGCCATGCTATCGTTAAACTCCGTAATTTCTGAATGTGTAGCGACCACGTTTCTCAGCCGTAACGTTGAACGGCTGTGTATGCAACTCCTATATTTGTGCGCCGAAGATTCATCAGCTTGTAGAACTACAAGTTCTGATTTCCACTATTATACTTCCATCTTTCGAGATAAATATTCCTGGGTAGACAAACTTGTCAGCAACCTCCACTACATCGTAGTTAACTTTGAGACCAATACAGTGTATTAAACCCTCGAAAGAATGCGCTGGTTCACACACGATACAGTAATGTGCTTGATGGAAATCGAATTCCCCACTTCAAAATAATTGACACAGAAAATCTTGGTCTCGAAAATGATGCTATTTTTGCAGTAATTGTTCCCAAGACAAACCAAAAGACGGGTGCAAAAGCAGCTTTGTTCCGCTCCAACAACGTTTGTGACAAGGAGAAAATTACAAGGTAATCGTGTGATACACAACGACCTACAAACATTCTAGAATCATAAAATTGAAGGACAGTCACCTAAAACAACATTTGCGGTAGAGTAGCGGAATAGAGGCCGAACGGGTTAAAATAATATGCCGAAGGTTACCTCTCGACTGTCCACGACAGTTCCGCTTTTTCTAATGAGATAAAATCTTTTCTCAAGGAAGGAGGCTGTTTTGAACGAGGAAAATGGACTCCCTAACACACTAACTGTCACAGTCTTGGATGACCATCTTGTGATTTGAAAATGCAAGGCACAATCTGAACGGCTGAAAAGAACAAAAGATGTTAACTAACTGAGTATGTGCCTCGTGAAAATTGTTAAGTAACAACCGTTTCTGATCAGCATAGCCGAGATCAGTCTACCAAGAAGAACATTTGGGTTAGGTCTTGAAAATGTTGCAGACAATCCTCCACTTACTCGTCTATTACAAACTGGAACCTTGGTGGATCCCAGTTTTGATATAGAATTTGGTCACCTCTTTTGTGTTGATCCAAACGTTTACCATGTATAGGAATAACGCGTCCTTAAACGGATAGATCAGCATCATTATAGTCAAAAACTAAAGCAACTTCGAGTCTGCGTGATGCTATTGAGTGACTTTCTGTGAAGTTGAAAACTGAAACTTAGCTGCGATCAGCATCTGTTGTTGTTGTACAAATCAGAGCTGTGATTATAATGAACACTCCAACCTAATGAACAACTCATTCGACTGTCTCCATTAGACAACAGATTGAAACACTGAGTTCCCTTTATCTAGTTCAGTAAGACGGCTAGAAGACATACATTGCAAGATGCAAGCACTTCGTTTATTCTCATCAGTCGATTACATAATACATTCAGTTGTGTTGGTTAAGAGCTTGGTGGCAAAACAATGAAATGAACTAACATCACATGCGAGCAATCAAGGTTCACTGCCACGGTAACGAAATTGATTGCGTCAGTACCTCTGGCCAACAGAGGGCCGGTGTTTTATGTAATCGACTGATGGGAATACACGAAATTCTTGCATTTCGCAACGTATGTCTTCTAGCCGTCTTAATCAACAGTTTGTTTGGTCTCATTGGAGGACATGCCACAATCCGACAGCGTTGCTTGATTTGTCATTTCTCGTGTACAACTTGGTCGCGAGCAGTTGGTTTTCTTGCTTGACCGCACCAATCGATGCACATTATTATTTCCTCATCATCTCATGATTATTGCCTGACCTGAAGTTGTGTCCGTCTGAGCTCAAACTGGTTTCAGTGGCTACCACAATAAAATGGAGTACGTACTTCATCCATACATAGTTGCACTATGAGAAACCCGTCTGCTGTTCCCGAATACCTGCATCCCCAACTGCACTAAACTGACAAAATTTCAAAGTTGTCATTACCCTGGTATTGTTTCCCATATATTTAACACAAATCTCCTTGACTCTTTAGTTAGCTTTCTGCTCACCACGACTTTAAAATAACACGATTTACATGCTCAGACAGGCAGATGGTTAGCAGTCGTAGTGTGTCTTCGATACTTTGGTTTTAATCCTATTTTTAGTATTGTTCTCGTCGTGCAACTGGGTCGTAATGATTAAACTTTCATTGTTAAAAAACAAATGTCACAACCTACAAGATCCTTTAAAATCATCTGAAGTTCTTAGATTGCTGGTCATGACCCTCTACACTGTTAATTGCACAAACCTTCTTCATTCAGCTAGGAAAGTGAATACTTGTTACTGTAGAATGCGATTGGAATGGACTTAACAAAAGTACAATGAATTTGTACGATAGGCTGTTAGACTCAGTTAAGAACTGATTGGCAGCAGACGAAGGACTGTCAAAATGCTTAGACAAGCAGTCAATACTGGATGGTCATTTTGTAATGAGAGCGTATGGCGCTGCAACTTTGACTATGAGGTCTCATTAGTTATTGTCCAAGGAAAATTGTTTGTTTATCAGTTGTAATTTGTCTATTTGATTTGCTTGTTTGACACACATCTTGAAAATCCACATGCATGTGTCAGCATAAAGAACGCAGCATTACATCGTGCCATACCAGGCTGTTATGAAGATTTTCATTCTATAAATAACATCGGATTGTCACACATATTGGAACTCACTCGGTTTCACCTGTACATTCAGTTCGTGTAGACTTCGTTACTAATTGATTTTGCACTTCATAGGTAGGATGCAGCATCTCTAGGACGCTTAGTCAAAGTTCTAAGGGACTGAAAAGGTTCAAAACTAGCAGTTGGATAACTCTCATTGTTCATGCACGTCAATTATGTTATTCGCAAGTTGGAATCCACTTAGCTCAAACTTCTCATCCAGGTGTACTTTTCGACTGTCTCACGTCCAAATCAAACACTGACTGTCTTTTTATCGTGGCTTGTTTTTTGATGATCGCTCATTGCCACTTGCAAGTCTAGGTCATGGCTACCAACCTCTGGCAAGAGTAGTTTTAAAAAAAAATTGTTTCGGCTTTTACACGGCACTGTCTAACCAATAGGTTCCCGCGAAAGGAAAGCGGTCATGCACTGCGCTCGCTATTGTCGTGATCTGATAGGCTAAGACACGCTCGCTGAGCACAATACGCTGGTGCGTCAGTGTGGAATGTGCGCACATTTGCTCCATGTGATCTGGGGCACGCTTAAACCGGTCAGGGGCTGCGCAGTGCTAACAGCGACATACTGTAAGAAAACACCCTAGCAGACAGGTTGGAGGCTATGCTGAAAGTTGGTGGAAATGCCATTACCCATTGGATAGCCATGGGATGGACCGTCCTAGAAACAACCACAAACGAATAACGTGGTCAAAAAGCGATTTGATAGACTATGACAGGGAAACCAGCAAAATCAACTACCATCGGATGATTGGAGTTCGCCGGCACTGCATACTTAATCCAAATGAAGTGTTGACTTTTGGCATACGTGCCTTTGAAATTATACTACTGACCACGTATTAAGCATGATCGAATCTTTACACCTGAATGTCTAATTGAATTCGTTCAGCTGATACAATACTTGTCAATTCCGTTACACTGAATGATCTTACAAACATGAACCCCAAAGAGTTTATGGGTCCTAATTGAGCCATGACACACTTCAGCTCACTTCAGTCAAATTTTTATAACAGCATCACCCTTGCGTCCCCGTTAAACAGCGCTATTAGACTGGGCGGCGCTATAAGAAATCTTAAAATCTCGCGATGTCTTCTCTCTGTTTTGACTGAATGGATTAAGGAAACTCAATGTTTTAAATTTATTACGGTGTAGTGGATTTAAACACTATACAAAATTCAGGTATGAACTCGAGATCAAAAAGGTGATAAAAATGGAAATGATCAACTCACAATAGTTCACTAAAGTGCTTTGATTTAGAATTCCACTACACAGAATGTAGTATCCAATAGATACAATCCGTCGTATCGTTCTTAATTAATCTTGGAGCTAAACAACCGAGGTAATTCCAATGACAGATAAATAAGGAACTTTGTCGCAATAGTCGCTTGATTCCGTTAGCTTCTAACTCTTCAAAATTCAGTGCATCAGCGACCCGAAAAGTGAGTGAGTTGTATTTACTGATTATCGATTAGTTCGATTAAGTTGGTTTAAACGTTGGTTGTATACGTGAAGTTGAGGAAAGTGAAAAGTGTGAATAACAATCAGAATTTTGAAATAGAAAATAGTGTGCAAAACGTTACAACGGTAACCAAATCCTGGGCTGTATCTCCCTTTCGAGTTGTTGCTTGAAACTGCATAATGTGGTCTCTCAATTATCCAGCAACTTGTCATAGACATGTGCGTCTTCGCCGACGTCGCTGTTCCTGTCATGAACGTCCAGTTAGAAGCACAAACTCCTAAAGAGGTCAGCTGTGATCACTTATTCGTCAACTTCCTCAGTTATTTCAGCACATCTTGCAAGACATTATTCGGCAGTGGAGGGTCAAGAATTTTGATTGTCTATCTCATACAGATGCATTCGACAACAGAAACCTATGGTGGTGAATGCGTTCGTGGGTGGTTTCACATGAACACGGTTGAAGAGAGTTTGGTGGAATATCACTTTGAAAACATTGATCGAGTAGCTGTAAAATATTTATGGTATTCAGGTTTCTTGCCTCGTCAAGAAATCGAGCGAATTTTCGGCCAAAATGATTAATTCTCTCATTGAATACACCAGGCATTCCATGAAAATTTTCGGGGGCGTTACGCAAAGCGTGACAAATCTACTGAAACAGACGGCTACTCTGTCAAATCGACAAAATCAGGGTCAACTCTCAGCGAACAAGTGATTGGCACTAATTTGCTTCAGTCATAGTCTGAATCGTCAGGCCTTGTGATAAGACAAAGTCTGTCTAATCCCGTTGTGCATGGGCGGCACTGGCCAGGTGACAACAGGCATGCATCTCTCATCCTGAGATAATTCGTTTTACATGGCTTTTCTGGTAAAAGGTGTTTTGCGCCAAGTGCCTTTTTAATGGCGGTATTAGTGTAACTGGGTTCACAATGTTTCAGTGAGTTACTTGTTACGAGAGCGGTACGTACAGTCATTTGATCCAGTTACCCAGATATTTTTGTAACAATGGGCCGGGAGACTACTGAATAGTCCATTCCGTTATGCGCTCAGTCGTTCGGCTTGAATTCGAATCCAAGACGAAGGAGACGCGGGCTCCACCATTAGTTGAAACGAGTCAAAAAAACAGACTTGAATATATGGGACAGAGATTTACCGTACGAGGCAGTCAAGACATAGCAGATTGGACGGGACGACCGTATATGATAGTCGTGGTGTTAGAACAAATCACGTTACAGAGGCTTCAGCAAGCAAACCAGAAAAAAGCATCTCCGATAGTATGAAAGCGTATAAGGGCCCGATTGCACAGGTAGAATCTGATTGGCTAATTGGACTAATGAAATCTCACCTACCCGACACCGTATCTGCCAATGACAGTGCGGACTGAAATGTTTGTTTCACTTCAAACAGCTGACGTTTGATTGCATTTGTAGGTTTTACGTAATTTCGATGATACCACTGAAACTGGAGCGATCGATATTGCGCGATTCGTCTTGTATGGTTCGCTGGGATATGGGCCTCGCACCAGAGAGGCGCAACAACAGATAGCGCTCACGTATAGTCGATGGTTGGCCACACAGATTCAAATCCCTAACCATTCTTCGATAAATATGAGCGTCTTTAGCAAGCTGTTTACAAAATCCAGTGCAATATCGATAAAGTACCCTAGGGTATAGTATGAGTAAATCATTGTTTTATGCAGTTAGACCCACCGTCTAAACCTATCATTTGTGACTGTCGACTGCATACCTCGTTCAGAGCAAACTGTACAGTAGGTTTCCTGACTAAAATAATTTGTGTATTGATTATTCATTTAAACAAGATAAAAATCTAATTACATACTTTGAATGTACATTACAGGTGCCAGCTCTTTGGTCCAGTGGCAAGGTTTGTTCAGGCCTCCTGTGCTTCACAGGAAACGCCTGAGCCGTTGAGTTTCACAGTCAGTTCAGTCGTAAGTTTCCTTCTTGTTTTACTTAAGATTTTTGGGAGTTAGTAGTGATGCCTACCCAATGTACTAAGGATTGCAACCATTCCTACTGGTTTACACTAAAATTATTTTTTAATGAGACAAATCTATAGTTATGGTTTAAAGATTGTGAAGACAAACGTTATTACCTTACTCTAAGTCAGTGTTGCTGTCTTATTTGAGCTTATCCTTGTTGGAATTACGTTCTGGAATTTGAGTTCGATCCCATGGGACATTCCATGGACATGCGACCCAATGTCCCTAACTAGGTACATATTTCTGCAATCAGGTGTCGCTTCTGCATTTTCGTTCTGACTTTAATGTTAGCCTCCGGATATACTGATATTTTTTCAACTTAAAAGCTAATTTTCATGTTCTGTGACCTACAGCATGGCTACCTGGGGCGCGCATACTGTATGACCACTCTGAAGGAAACCTTCCATACAGTAAATTTTTCAGTCGGATTCAGTATTACTTAATGACAACGCTATTCAGTGTAGAGAGGCTTTGCTGTTAGCTTTCAGCGGGAGTCATAATAGTGGCTACCTTCCAACCAACTCATGTAGAGCATCTCGACTGCTCTCACTTCAATAGATGGCTCACTTAGTCAAATTGCCAACACTACAAACAGTTGAAAGCAACTGTCCATGTTTTTCTGTATGAATAAGTTCTCATGGTAAACAAAATGACCACTTTCATACGTTTTCAATCAAATTACAAGAGACCATTATTCACAAAGTGAATATGAAAATGCAACTGGGAGGGTAACAATTTCAGTAAAAAATAAAATCTATGTTGAAAAATTGTGTTCGGTAACAAGCATTCACTTTGTTGTTCCTTATACACTCGCCTGTCTGTTAATTAAACCATGTGGCTACAGGTATAATAACTATAAATTAATGCCATCTGTGAAAGGAATATGTCTGTCACGTGATCACATCCCACATTCGTTAATACATCTAAATTAGCTTTACATTACCAATCATTAGCAGTCACATAAAATCTCGAAAACTATCTGCAACGTTCGCGCTTAGAGACATGCGTTTTATAATTTGAATATCGATCGTCTCTGATCATAGCTTTCATGTTTACGTACACTTTGTCGCCGACCCCTTCCGAAAAGAAGATCTGGATCAGGCTAAATCACTTACTGTAGCTATCAGTGGTGTACAAGCTCTTCATGGTCGAGATTTGAACTTCAAATCTACCGTTTGTTAAAACAGCCGTGTTTACCACTGTGCTCTCAGTTTCATGGTAAAGACACACACCTAACGTTTTTTAACAGAAACGAAACGCCAGTCCATATAAATAGTTTCTTTGTCAGGGCTGCTGGATGAAACGTTTACCTGAGTGAAAAAGCTGTGATTCGTCAAGAGTGACGTTTAGTTTCTGCCACTCAGAGCCCCGACTACTAAACCAACAGCCTGATACATTATGCCAGTTTCGGATAACTCAATTATGAATCGAATATTTAAACAATAGGAAACTAAGCCTTTTCAATCATCCTGACAGCAAAACCTTGGAGTATAAAAGGACGGACTTGTATCATTAAATCATACATATGCCTCATGTGTGACAGATTTAGTTTTGTGAGCCAAGAATGCGGGTGACACAAAGAAGGTTTATTCAGGTAATTAACACGGACAATATGCTTCAACAGCACCACGGAGAAACACGAATTTGCGCGTAACGATAGTCCCGGGATGCCACGGTCTCCAAGGTCAAGTTTGTGTGGAAAACACCATTTCTTGTCAGCGTGCACTCCAATGTCCGTTTCAATATTCTTCTGTGGTTACCACAATACTTGCCTACGTGCCTCCGTCTCAGTGATCACTGGTAGTATTGAGTGATCGCTCACCCTCACAATATTAATGGTACACGGAACACTTTTAATAAGAACTGAATTCGTGCTGCACTACTCCTATTGTTGTCTAAGCGTTCTCTATTGTCCAGGTTTGAAACACGTTAGGTAAAACGTTCGTCCTCTGGGACAGCATAGATTTTGAAAGCTCACCTTTTTATTTAGCAACTTCGTTTACATTTTGTGAGTAGTATTGGAAGGATGTTTAAAATTTCTGACTAGATTACTTATGCAATTGTTCTTTGGTTTCTCCTTTGTACTAGTTCGCAAAAAGATAGAGCAGTTAAATGGTAGTTGAGGACGTGTCATAGAAATAGTCCTATTGCTCCTATTGTTTTAACTGTCATTATTGTTATTTTTTATCCGTATCATAATTATCATCAACACTATCATCGTCATCAATGTAGACGTTCAAATGTTCCTTCTTGAAAATCCTTCTTTGATTCTGTTCTGTTCACAGAGTCAGTTGGTTATATTTTTGTGTAAATTATCGTTTATATAGGAGAATCCAATCGAGTTGGATGTCACAGTTCAACGACTGGGGGATCATATTGTCCGACGACTTCGGCGAACTGAATTTCGGCTCACTGAAGGCTCAGAAGTGACACTCACGTCATCCGACTTGACTCTGTAAGTTGTCACCGAAGTTAACAATGTGAACGAGACTCTAATTAACCTAAGGAAACTTAACAAACAGACGACTGACGTCATTTGATTCAGATTAGCTTGTCATAATGACCGAAACCAAAGAACATCAACGCTTAACCAACACCGTAAATGGCTTGCCATGAATCACTTGCGGTTCCACTCACATACCACGTATCCTCTGGAAACCGGGAATAATAAGACCGGTAAATTTGTAAATAAGGCCTCTGAGTGCAGCTGACTAATGCGGGTTGACCATTTCGTGAGCTAACTGTAAAATGAAACCCCAATCTCTCGAGAACTAAACAACTACTACAATAGTAAGATCTAAACTGGAAAGAAGAGTATTGAAAATATGACGTAAGATGCATTCCATCATAGAAGTACATGTCAGTGCACTTTAGAGAGGATATGGAGTAAAATCAAAATTGAGGGTTCGACTGGACGAAAACAGAAAAAATATTCACTATACAGTACACCAACATAGGTAAAGTAAAGGAAAGGTATAAGGCCACAGACATCCAGGTTTCCGAAAAGAGGAACAAGTGAGTTCCAAACGACGGTAGACGTTGAGTGATGTGAGCCAGAAAAAAAAGAATATAACTGATATGACCTACTTGACCCTAACGCTGTCGCTGTCGTTCGGCTAACAGTGTACTATGCATACGCTGATAACCTACTAAGCCAAGGCGGCCAGCGCATTTGTGGCCGCATGCATCGCAACGCCAGATAGACATGTCACCACGACCTGTGGCATCGATGATTCCCCTGCGAACCGCGCGCTTCCGTTCTTGGCCGCGCAATAACTGCTTGCTGAACTCGCGGGCGCTGGTCGAAATCGTGTTCCTCCAAGCGGTCCGGTTCAAGCTTAACTCGTCTTAACACCTAAAGTCAATGTTACAACGTGAAAGACTTATCTGCACAGCATCCTGGTATCTCCGCAAGTGACCACCAAAATTTCACTCGCCTGGTTTCAGTTATCCATACAGCACCTGCTTTGGAATACGGTCGTCGCCCAACCGACGGACGTGACCCAGCCAAGGAAGCTGGTTCAACATCAACAGAGCTTCCATCCCGTTCATGTCCGCTCGCCGCAGTACTTCAGTGTTCGGAACCATGCCCGACCACCGAATACCCAAGATGCGTCTTAGATATTGCAAATGAAGGCGACCCAGAAAGCGCACGTTCCGCTGCCGTATAGTAGTATAGACAACACAAGTGAATGGTAAACAAACGGCTTAGTGCTCGGCTTCAAGCTATGGTTCTTCCAGACACATCATTCAAGACGTCCGGAAGCAGCAATAATCTTCTTTACATGAGCTCTCAATTCGCGGTCCGAGAACAGATATGTGGACAAACTGCCACCCAAGTAGCAAATACTTACGCAGCTGTCGACAACACCTCCATTGATGCGAATTTCAGGCGCAGTTACAAAAGCTGCACCTACGCCCGGAGAAGATTGAAGAAAAGAAACGGTCTTACCTGTATTGATATCAAGTCCAAACTTGAATGCCGCGGTCGCGAAAGCCGTGGACAGTCGCTGTAATTCATCCTCGCTATATGCAAACAGCGCGTCATCATCTGTAAACAGAAGCATGCGCATCGTTGAAGTATGTAACCGGGTTGGGGCGCCAGAACGTCGAATATTCAGTAGGCGCCCATCCGTCCGGTACTCAACTTCAACACCGTCCTCCTCAGAGTCCTGAAAAGCAACTGTTAACATGACAGTCAAATATAAGTTAAATAGGGATGGAGCCAGGACACAACCTTGCTTCACGTCAGCGACAATGTCAAAACCATCAGAGGTAGATCCACACGACTGCACCTTCGCCCACATGCAACAGTCTAATCAAATTGACAAAATTACCTGGACATCCAAACCTACCAAGCACCGTCCACAGAGCCTCGCGGCTTACGGAATCGAAGGCCTTGGTGAGGTCTACGAAGAGGGCATACAGGGGCTGGTTGCGTTCTCGGCACTTCTCTTGAAGCTGTCGAGCAGCGAACAATAGGTCGATCGTATTCCGATTCACCTGGAATCCGCATTGCTCCTCAAGAGTATTGGCCTCCAAGACATCCGTATTCAGCCGGTTCAGAAGTATTCTTGCAAGCACCTTGCCTGCGCAGCTCAGCATACTGATACCCTGGCAGCCGTCGGAGCATTGCTTGTTACCCTTACCTTTAAACAAGGGTACTATCACAGCATCCTTGGAATTCTGTGGCATCACCCGTGCTCCCGTATGGAGTGAACCAGCTGGAGTAGTGCAAGTTTCATCGCCGGCCCGCCATTCTTCAGGATCTCACCTGGCAGTCCATCTTCACCTCTGGCTCCGGATGTACTAGAGTTACGGAGATCTATTGGTCAACTTCGCAACACATACACAGAGATCAAATTAATCACCCCAAGGCCCATCAGTCCGACGTGCCCTCAGTGAAATGAAAGTATCGATTCTAAACCATCATCAGAATAATCTACACTTACAGCCTGTGCGATTCCAGAGAAGTCCGTTTGCGAAGAAACACGAAACTTGTAAGGGGTGCGGTACGCCCTTTAACCCTCGTCCCCAACCGGCAATACTACCAGTACTCACATGTACCAGCATGTTATCCTAGTTTGTAATTACCTAACAAACGTCGTATGAAGCGAATCTTCTATATCGACCCAAAAGAAACGGATATATCATTTTTCTGGACGGAGCAAGTTTTCAGAGCACAAAGCACCTCAATTTAGACATTTCTGAACGAGATGTTTGGGCCGATCTTGATAACGCAACAAGTTGGCTTCATCACAGACAAAGTGGTCACATGTGACATGTTGATAGGAAGCAGAACGACACGGCCCAGTAACGAGACCAGACAGATGAGAGATGTCAAGCGACGCATATTGTTTCCACAACATGGCTATACTACTTCACGCCAGAGTACACAACTGGCTGGATAAACTCCAAAACACAGTATGATGTGCTTCAGATTCGTTGGAAATTTTTTTAGGTTCTGATCAGTATGTCAGCAACTTATAAATCTGTTTCGTTCATTAGTGGATCATCCCCTTGGTTACACGCTCAATCGTTTGACCCGAAACTGAGAAAGAGATAAGACACGGCAACACTGTTTATTGGAAGAACGAGTCAAATTAGGTTACAGTGGCTCTAACTTTACAGGACGAAATGATTACGTGACCGACAAGACGTGAAGTAAATCAAAAGAGACGACCATACATGTCAGTCAGACACACAGCGAATCAAATGAAGCGGTCAGATATGCCAGTCAGGACGTTGGAACAAATCACGCATCAAAAACAAACGTGAGGAAATAAAATCCAGGTAGCGCACAGTGGTTCGACCGCACGGTTGTAATCTGAACCATACCACCACCTAAGACCATACCATCCAAACTGGGTGGATTGATCGCTACGTCGTGATGTATCCCAGCTACCTCGTTAGGAGATGTGCATCCTAACAATTATGACTATAGGTTTTTATTATCTATCGGTTGGCGAAAAAATTGTCGTTAGGGAAATATCGTATTTTTATTTTGTTCATTTGCGCTCACCGGCGCATGTTTGATTCCACTCCAGTATTATTTTTCAAACACTGAAACCGTTACAGAGAAGTGTGTGAATAGCTAGGGGATATCAGTCGTGGACCGTGGTGGCCAATACACTGGAAACGCGCGCACGCCCCATCTCCCACTCTTAACCAGCTAATCTAGTTAGGTGTCGTGCCCATTGGGAAAGCCCTTTGACCTGGACTCCGGAATTTGGCGCCGTGACAGAGTATATATATATATATATATATATATATATATATATATATTCGCGGCGATGCACTGGAATCATTAACACGAATAGCCACAGGGTTGTTTTTTAACTTTTGCAACGTTCTGTTAACCAAAATATTTTCAACACATGACTCATGCATTGCATCTCGTGATTGTTTTGAATTCTGTCAACTTAACCCATCGCTCAGTAAGGACACTGAGATCGAGATACGGCAGTGTTGTTTTAGGCAGTATGATGATCGGTTTAAGTTTTTGATATATGTGCCCATGTGCTCAAGGCCAGACTTTGTTTTGAATCATGTGATGTGCAACAGCAACTCAGGTTGTATACTGTTGTTTATTTTCTCTCTCTTCCTATCTTTGCTCTATCTAGTATCGTCCGATTCCATGCTGATTACATATGCTTGCCCAACTACTTTGGAAAGTTATGCAACAGATTTTGTGATACACGAGCAGCAGATCATATTTGTGACGAGTATGGTAACCCAATCTGTCGTTCAGGTAAGCTCAAATGAAGCACGCATGAACTGCTGCCCGGTGTTGTTTATCATCCTAAGGTCAATGTGTGCCAGTTTGAAACATGAAAATTGAATACTGTTTACAAAAAGTTATTTGTATGTCATGTGTCTTGGAAATCGCACTTGACGGAATCCAATATCTGAAAGCATACGATTACTCATCGGTGAAAGTCGCAGCTGACCAAAAAGGCTCATAGTGTTGATATAGTCAGCGGTTTTAGTGACGACTGCAGATAGAAGTCAATGTAAAACATACAGCCTGAGGTGAACCATTTACATCCAAACTAACCAGAGTCAATGAGTCCAGCTCCAATTAGTTGAACCATTTTATTGTAGGCGACGCTTTCACTGACTGTAAACATTCAGTAAGCAACCTTGCAGTCAAATTTTTAAAAGCGATAGACTATTATAATGTTATTATGTGCAGGACCTCGCTGATTTTCTATTGTCAGTCAGGCTATATTTATTTATTGTTGATATTTTTCCTTACTGCGAATCGATTTTACCATGCTGTGCTGGCAGATGATAAGGAAATGAAACGTCCTTTTGAATGGTATTTCATGTTCTTCTGTTCATCTTTTCGGGTTTATTCAGAGAACTTGTTGCGTCACATTCAGTTGAACTTTAGTTCAACTTTACTTGGAATCTAATTTTTAAAACCCTTTTAGAAAATGCTGTTTTAGTGAAGTCATGTTAATTAGTGAATTTTACTAAGAACGTGGATCGTTTTGTTTATGAAGTCAATATTTTTTGTCGTGTATGCTGATTAGCTTTCGTCACTGTCAATTTAGGGCGTAGTTATTGAACAGATTGAGTGATCGGACGGTGGTCACGTTCACCAGCATTCTTTCCGTATATTTGATTTCGGTCGATTAGTGTGGTAGGTATGGAAGCCTCCTCATAACAGTTGACCTGCCCTCATTATCTGACCGAAATTCGTGACCAGTTATCTGAGTCACGTACGGCTGACTTTGACAAAATCGTCCGCTCGGTTACAGTTGGTATGTTTAAGCATACTATTCTTCTCATCTACTTCGACCTAATCTAATCTGTCCACAACTGTAATGTGTAACTTGCTCATCCTCTCTTAGTATATATGAATAAATTTTCGCCACCAGATAACTGCCCTTTTGCCGGCAACTACCGCATGAAACGGTGACTAAAATACTTACAGATTTTGCTTTCGAATTGACACTTCTCGACCGGTTCCCTTATTGTTTGTTTTGACCAAAGTTTGAGCCGCCAACCTTTCGTAATATAGAGAGAAGATCTATTCTGTTTGACCATCACCCGGTTGAGCCGTATCTGTCCATACTAGTGATTTGGGAACCAGTTATTCATCAACCGTGATAAAGCGATTATTCACCCCGTCATTAGCGATGCTCACAAAACCAGCGATCTAGCGACCGATCTTGATACGAAAGGTCGCCAGTTCACAAATCATCCAAACTATGTAGCTATGAAACCTGTAGTAGTGTGACTGCATGAGGGTGAACTTTATGAGATCTTAATACAACTGCCTCTCTTCGTTCCTTGGAACCAATTCCACCTCTGCCTTTCCCATGTTTTCTAATCATTGGATAGTCTAAGCTACTTTATATGATTCCGAACCCCGAGTACTTATAGGAATCGTCATCAGCTTGTTGCTAACACATTTAAGTACCTGACTGGTAAAATTATATACACCCTATTTACGTCTCTTGCTAACTATATATATATATATAGAGATATTTGTTGTTGCAGATGGTGCACTAAGCGTCTTTTAAGAACTATACTGTCCTTAAACAACGCCGACTGTGGTCGTACGTGCTACTTTGCACGTTCAGTAGAAAGAATTAAGAGTTTGGGGAAGATACATACATTTATTGAAGTGAGGAAGGATTCCTAATCACAAGGTTATCAATTGGAGTTAACAAACCGTTGCTGTGTCCACTCTAAAGGCTATCGAATAATCTTCACATATGAGCGCCATTTGGCTGTGATAATTCGATCCTGCATCATATCAGTTCAGCACGCTAGTTTCGCGAGACGGAAACCGAAATTCAACTCCTGACGATAGCAAAAATACACATTACTTATAAGCAAAACTTGAGTCTGGCATTTCCTTTAGGTGAGGCCATTTAAAAGTATCCCTCTTATTGCGAAGGCCTGGTTCTGCTGTGAGTAATTTTCAATGTACAACAAGTACATTGAAATACTTTGTTTAAGTCCACTAAGATAGTCCAAAGAAAGGACTTTTTGGACAGCAATATTTACGATTAAACTTCCTTCGAAGTGCACTAAACGAATTTCTTGTTGAAACCCAAGTAACCAAATATATCATATTCTTTTCCTAAGCTAAGCGCCATGTTGCCTTTCTCTCACCCATATACATCAGGTTACTTTCTTGACCCCAAGCTGAACGTTTGCAGACAGGACAAATGTTTGAGCATGTCAAACTTTTGTTTGAATGGGGGTACTTGCCTAACTAACCTGGACCGCAGCAACGATCGACCGTATTGTCTATGTCCACCAACATTTTACGGGCCCCAGTGCGAGTTTGAGCAGCTGAGTACCGTTATATATGCCACAACTACAGAACGGGCATTTGCTGTAAATCGTTTATTGATGACACCCACCACGGATGTAAAAATATCGACGTTTTCGCCGAATGAGAGTCAGATGAAGAATACACAAACTGCAGAACAAACGCGAGGAAACAATAGCAACCCACTCAAAGGCTCGTCTCTTCCTTCTAAATCAAACGACCAAACGTTACTACAATATTCCACTGACAAGCAACCATCGACACCTAGCGATGTAAACTGGGGACCAAAAGCATCAGGCTCCTTCGTACTGAATACAAACAGGTTTCTGGACAGTGAAGATTTGAAAGTAAGCAATAGGTTTATTCACTGTCGGCATAAATACTGATCTAAGTTTTTGGGGCGAGGAATTTCACTTCGATAAAATGAAGGGTGAATATTAAACTTGCTTTCCAAACTTACATAAACCATCTCATTGCCATTTCCTATAGACTGGATGACTGAGTAGAAACAATGAATGTTTTGATGCAATTTTTTAATAGTCTGTTTCTATACATAGTTTGCATGGGATGCTTTTTCTACGATGACTGAATGAAAGCAAACTCAACCATTATCTCATCTGAGATTAGGGGAACAGAGATAATAACCTGATGTGCTTCATTCCAAAGAGAACGTTCGTTGTGATTTAGCTTTGAGACTAGCGCTTAATTTGTGAATTGCTACTATAAATACCACTTTGTCTTTGAACTGCAGGCTGTTACAATGATAGTGCTCATTTGCAAGTCACTTGTAGCTCACAGCAGAGCGATACACTCTGGAATGTAGTTGGCAATTGAACAATCTTCGGACAAACACTAGCTGTGCTCATGATAGAAAGAATGATGTGGAAACAAACAGAACAAGCAGCACCATGATAAACAACCTTAACCCTCAGGAAGTTTTTGTTAGATAGCACATACGCCCAACCTCCAGCAGACAAACAGTGAGACTTACTGTTTAAAGGAATAACCTGAGTATATATATATATATTCGTGAGGCAAAGACGTCGGTAACTTCTTCTGATATCGAAGTCATTGTAATTGCGGGCAAACTGGCAGTTACTAGGTTGAGTAGACAGTTCTGGGTCTCGACTTACTAATCTGATAGTATACCAGCTACTCTATTACAGATCAAAAGCAGTGCTGTTGTGTTCGCTCAGTTAGTCAGTTCTGTCTATTCTTTAAGAAAACTGCATAGTATTATCAGTTTAGTGAGTTTGTTTTGTGGTTGGATATGTTTCGTAAAAAAGTACCCTTTTGTGGATTTGTTACTTTAGGTCTATCATGATTTTTAGTGAACACAAAAGGCTTATCTTCGGAGAGACAAAGGAATTACTGAAAAGTCTAACTAAGGGTTCAGTATTTAATTTACGTTCATCTTTTTTTACGGTCGAACAGATAACGTAACCAACATTTTACTAGTCTGTAATACATACTATTATCAGTTGATTGACATAGACAAACATGCGTGTAATTAAAAGTCACGTGACTCATAAAAGTGACCTACTTGTCGGTTGGCTATGGTATAGTTTTCACCCATTTCGCATGAATTCCGTGTGCTGGTCTTGTTCAACTGTAACATGTAAATAATGGGAAAAAATCCAAGCTATTCGATGCTTAACGAAACAGTGAATGTGTCATTGTAGTAAGTATGGTACAAATCCACGAATCCTATGAATTACTAAAATATCACAGGTAGGAGAAAGACAACAACGCTTGTGTACACATGATACAGCTTCAGACGGTATGAAAGGGGTGTGACGAACAGCACTAAAAACAATGCTTATTTTCAGCAGTAACACTGTTTACAAAAATATGGAATACAATTAAGCAGACTAAAATGATTTCATAGGAAGCAAAGTATACCGCGGACATGGACACTCATGCATGAAGCAAGTAGTCTTCAACAGACGATAACTTGTCAAAATTGTCGTTATAGATTGGGCATCAGTCAAAAGCTGTAGTGATAGCTATTCTGATTAGAAACTCAAAATAACATGAAGTCTCCACCAGTCGGTAGTTTGTGATAACGTTGCCGTCAGAGGTCTAGGAAAAATGCTCTAAATCGGACCGAATCTCATAGTGAAGTACGCCATTTTCATTTCATGCAGCTCTTCTGGTCCAACAGTTCCAGAGGGTGATTGATGTTGGTTAGGTCGTCAACTGTCTGTACTGTTAATCCACAGTATATTGGAGTGTAGATCGTTGTGTGACCGTAAGAAGCGGTATCTTGCATTCAAACAGAAATGAAGCATGCTCCATTGCGGTACGCACAAAGAATAATCAAAATCAGTATCGAATACCACGGGATAAATGAATATCAAGCTTATGATTACCAGAAAACAGGAAGTTAATCAATCGAGTTCGTGAGATCGAGAGACAGTGATTATTATCAGCTTAAAAAGATTAATTTGCGGACATTTGTTTCCAAGCCGAATGATTTATCTGTAAAAAAACGGAAGAAAAAGGAAAACGTTGTCCATTTCCAAACCATCTCAAGAGTTTCAACTGAGAGTGGCTGATTTTCCAAATGATACTTTGAAGAAACAGCAACAAGCAAATTGATGTTTCTGTGAAGTAGATTTATATGCGTCAGTGACGCCTGTGAAGGATTGACTGAATCATCAGAAAGTTATAAGAACAATGCCATGGATGAAAATGCAAGCTTAAAAATAAGGCTTTAATTGGAAAAGAGATGTCATAAAATAAAACTTAAAGGGTATATTACAGTTCGGCTTGTAGGCAGTATTTAAGGTGTGAGGTTAACATCCCTAGTGACATGAAACTGAAAAAAACTATATTTTAACAGTACTGATCTGTCAGATTTACATGCAATTTACGAAGCAATTCCAACAAAATAGAGTCTCCTCATTTTATTAAACCCTTATGTCACTGAACATGACGACGCTAGTAAATAGCAATATGAGGACTAGTTGCAAGATATAAATGTACAGGAAGCAGCGGTTAAGTGCGGTGATGTGTCAATCCGGGAGTTATAGAAATGGCTTTTCACCTTTGATCGTTTGCTTGAAGAATGGTCTAGATTTGTTTCTTCGAATTGGTCAATTTCAAACAAGAACTGCCGGCGGATTTGAGCTGCCAATCAGTAGAATACGAAGCAAGTGAAAACTGTAGTAATTATTGGCGAAGTTCACGTAAAAAGATCAGAACCAATGTTCATTTACCTTTTCCGGGCTGGTTTAGTCTACATTAATTACAGCTGTCAGCCAAGTCAACTCACAGCTACTGATTTAGGTGAGCGAGTAGTATTCCGGGTGTCTAAAACTAGTGTGTTTGTAGAAGCGTTCCACTTTACAGGAAAAATCATAAGCTGTTATATTACTAAGACGAAACTAGAAACAAAAGCGGATCTAGAACGGAAACCTGAATCACACTACGAGTGTAGTGAAGATGGTCGATTACCCTATACCACTCATCAGTAGTTACAGAAAAGCATGTATTTAATTATTGAAGTAAGCAGGGCAGAATACAAGAAAAAGCATTGGAGTGCTCCCCGACAAAAAATTGTGTTTTCCATACATGAACAGAGTTTCGGCAATTGTTGCGCTGAGAAAGTATTTTATGTGCAAATGAGTGAGTAGTATTCTACTCACAAACGAGGTTGGGCACATTCGGGAACTAGGGGGCAAGCCTCAACTTCTTGAAGAAGACGGACCAGAAACGACTACCGGAATAGTGTATAGGAACTGTGAGGGAAATGCCACCAAGGCAACTGACAAAGTACCTCTACCCAATGTGTGTGAATGCACGTCAGCCGTGCAGATGAGTGTACGTGTTCGTGGTCCTATGTTCCAACATAACCTGTACGGGAGTTCGTACAATGAACAACTTTTCAGGCGGAGCGTCTTTTGCGGTCACAACAACGTTATAAGAAATCACTTGACGGACTTTGAGCGTAGCGTGTGTTACGTAATATTAATGTGGTTCTAACTTTGTTAGACTGTCTCGGGTCGCGCAGTAAACTGTATGAGTAATTTTAATGGGTGCACACTCTGGATTAAAAATAGACAATATCAGTTGGCATCGTTCACTGGGTGCCAAGTAGGCACTAAACATATGTTACCCTCAAATTCAACTGATTGTACTTATCTTTGTCAGTATTCTCGGAGACTTTTGGTGAATATTGGTGACTATTTGACTTACTGACGTGTATGCCGTCCTGTACACTACTAACATATTCCTTTCATTGAGAAACATACCCCAAGCAACATACACAGTTGTATGACGAAAATCGTGAAGGTTTTCTCTGTGTAAATTTGCTATAAAAGGAACAGTGCTGTTGTTCTTATATGATCACACCTCGTTGACTCTTCCTTCATAAAATGTACAGCAACAGCACTTCGTTAAGTACTGCTGAAATACTCTGTGATGTGTCCTTGTGTTTGTTTGCTGTCGCACGTCGGAAGGTGCTAATCTCAGGTGTGGTAGTATCTACACTCCCGTAATCCTGAGAATTATTCAGCCAAGATGATCCCAGTAGTAGATTATGAACCCAATGTCAGGTGATTGTGTGGGCAAACTAAAACAATCAGTGTTCTGAGACGGCCTAACCAACCGTATTCGGTTGCTTCCGCGGCACCATCATCTGAGTTAACTGTTATCCAGTCCCCCCACCCTCCCCGTACATATCGAACTATTAACGATATGATAAGTAAACACTATTGAACTCGTTTAAACTGAACAGCCAGCTGCCCTTATATCGCCCGGTCTAACATTTTTATGCCATCAGTGAGTTGCTCGACCCTACAGTTCTCCCGTAGGCACTCATTTGTCCAAAGTATTGTGAACTTGTGTGCCATCAGCGCATCATCTACGTTTCAATCGGTAACTGAATTTTTGGCTAGTACGTCAAGGTCGATGAACTCATTTTTGGTCAGACGAACTGCAAAAGGTTACCTATAATGTCGAAGGCTGGTTACTGGATGGATGACTTGAGCCAGTAATAGGAAAACGTCACCAGTAGCAACAACATACTGTCCTGTACACTGTAGACGAGTGAATTTGTGATATTTGCACGTGCTAAACAGCGTAACAATTATGAACGAGAGCAATGCACATATCGGTTCAACAACACGAACTGCCGGTTGATTTTTTTTACATCTATCTGTGTACACTGCACCGACCAATTTGGGGCTCCATGGGTTAGTCACAGTAGTAAGAAGAGTCTGTTTGAGTATAAAAATACGTAAAAAACCGTTTGTTTTTATTATGCACCGCTTGTACGAAAATTGAAACTTAACTAACCAAGTTAGCAGACGATTCAATAAGACCATTCACATCACCAGTGATCATTTGATTATTCTGTGCTAGTGATGCAAGTTGATGATAGACAGTTAACTGAAATGTGTACCCTCATGAGTCAGCATGTATCCTCGGTAGACAGTTTCTCGATATGTCGTGGGCTGTTAAAGCATTGGTATGCTTTCTTGCTTATATCATTGCTCCCCTCCTCAATGATACGTTCAATAGTAATCTCCTGAACAGATCTTTCGAAAGTCTGTTCCATTCTTTCTCCAGAATAACCACTGAATGATCATCTCTTATTTCTTTCCCTATCTCAAACAGTTGTACACCTATCTTAAGGGGAAGGTCTGGCAACTGTGGTAGACAATGAAGTATTTCTGTTCTTTAATAAGATTGAAATATACAAATTTCTTGGGCTTGTTATGCAGCTGAATAATCCCCCAAAATATGATTTCAAGCACAGTCGATAGTGCATTGTCATTTGTGAAGTCTACTTTTGCTTTGTCAAAATAATTATTCTGAGGTTAAACCACAGGGGCTGCCAAATCGTATGCTTGTTGTATTAGATATGAAATTTCCGTATGGTCGAACCGCAGGACTTTAGTACAGTGGGCAGTATGGTGAGCCTGCATCATAGAAGTGCCTTATGGCAAATGTGAAGGACTGTAAGATAAGATTGTGGAATGATATTAGCATGCCAACGTCAACAGACTAATGAACTATTTTAATAAAGCAAGTAAAAATATCAATGCGTACAATTTATGGTCTGACAAATTTCTTTACATAGTATCAAATACATACTACAGGACAGAAAATTACAATTCAGAATATAGGGGTCATTTGTTCAATCGGGAATAACTAGCTGATTTAGTTCACTCAGCAGTAAACAAAGAGGAGGTTACTGGTTTACCGACACGCTGTAGATCATGATTCATTCGTACACGTACGTCACGTCCACTGACAGTTCGTCTGTGCACACACAGGACGGACTATAGCATTATTTCTCACACAAAGATTGAGACCCAAAGCGACCAAATGACTGAATGAAACATTGAGACCCAACAATTGAACACCGTTCAAAACAGCATCCGATATGCATAAATGTCCACAGTTACTCCCGATTCGTTGATTGCATTAACTAGTAAAGCCGCTTAGAATGTCCTGCTTCGTTTATCCAGGTTACAAATTCTCTAGTCATTGGAGTTCACCAAAAAGATACTTCCTTGGTAGATTTCCCTACTGGTCACATGCCATTGTCTCAACAAATAAGCTTCCTGTTTACAATCCAGGCATGTTGTTTTCAACAAAGGGATTTAACTGGCAAGCTCACAGATTCCTTGAGCCTAGCAGGAGATGTGACTAAATGATGAAGGCTACAGGCATTAAAATTTAGTAAAAAGACAAGGTTTGCCATATAGCCTTGCGAACAATCAACGTATACATATTAGAAAAGTAATGCGATTCATTTGGGTGGAAGGTTTTAGCAATATGCCTTACACCAGAGGTGGTCTTGGTCCCTAGATCTGTGTTCACTGATGCGGCGAACGGTAGTCTATACACGCGAGTCTAACATGTTCGTGTGTGTTGCAGCGAATCGTGTCAAGCAGGCTGTGGTGGTCCGGAAAACCAACCTCAGATTTTCATGACGCGACGTCCCATGGCACGGATTGTTACATAAAAGCAGGACATACGGTGTTGGTGACCTGTTATACTCGCGGACCAATTTTGTGCAATGTGAAGACATCGAGGGAAAGCGTTCTTCCCAAGTGGGGATTCTTGCAATGGTCCTGTAAAAGGCGACAACATGAACAACCTTGAGCCAAATACCCAGTAAGGCTACACGCAAACAAAACTGGAAGTGCTGACAACATGGCAGCGCGTTGTTACATAATCCAAGTTCGGCCCCTTGCGTGCTTACTAGTTTTGATGGCATCTTACATGTTCTGTGCGGTTGCTATCATGGGAGTGGATTGATGAATGCCGTGTATTCGTAGAAATGCATGAGTTGGGAGGAATGTACAAGCGTATGCACACAAAAGTGGCAGTGTGGAAGAAACCATATACCAGAAGTTTGTGACTTAGAATTCAGCCGATATTCTTTTAAAACAGACTGTTAAATGAAAACATGAGAAGTGAATCCTATTCAAAGTTTCCGTTTTTTGGTTCGAGAACACACCGGTATATTCCATGGAGTCAGTTACTGCTTAGTTCGAAATAAAAGTGTGATTACTCAAATGTAACTGAGCAGGTTTGAGCTCCGTTACCGTTTGGCAACGTTCGGCACACATGAGTGACATAGTGTATCATATAATGGTACATACCTTGTGATATGAATTCTAGAAACTTATCTAGTTGAAATAGGTCAGTCACCAAATTGACAATCACTGCCAAAAATCATAAACTTATCCTTGGTTTTAACGTTACACTTTGTCAGTTTGTCCTATCTAGTAATTTACAAATTTCTACTCTGTCCACTTTCAATGTATGCTCATAAACTACTGAGGATACTTGTTTAACAGTAATGTGCCAAGAAATTGTTATTTTCGTTAGGCAACTTTGGCGTAAATTCTTTTACTTTGGCTAGTCAATGACATGTGCATAGTCACAAAAACGGAAATTCTGAAGACTTGCATTGGCGTTATGTTGAACCTATCACTCCACTGTTCCATCCTGGTGTCTCATGAAGTGAAACATTAATATTGGACTCTGGATTTTGACTAATCAATACACTTTAGTGCAGTAGGTGAATTCATTTTTATTAATAAAAATCCGATAACGTTGATAAAATTTGGTTGAAGTTTTGTTGTCTGAATTCGGTTGTTTTCAACCAATTAAACAGACACACACCACACTGTCAATTCGTTTAAACGGAAAGCTTCCGAAATTAAGTGAAACATTTCCTAAGCATCTAATTTAGAAGTGTTCAACATATGACCATTACTCACAAACGAAGATAGTTGACCGTTCACATATGATAATCCAATCGCGTCTAATGTGAGATCAGTGGTGTAGTGGTAAACACGGTTGCCTCATGAAAAGCATGACCGGAGTTCTAGTCCCGTCAGTGGCAAGGATATGCACTACTCACAAACTCCAGTTAGAGCAAAACTCGAGTCTAGCTATTTTGCTGTTCGAAAGGGGACTGATGCTCAATCTATATGTAATTTAAATTGAATAGAAATGGTGATATCTTGAAGAAAGTGAGAACACTGTCCTCATATTTGCAAAAGAGTGTTAGACATTAGGAATCTGACATGCAGGGAATATAAATTCACCAGCACACATGTTAGATTGCCGCATTTCCTTTCAGAACTTTGTGTTTTTCGCTGCCTTTTGTAGGGGACTAACTGAAGTTAACAGGTATGATGAAATGCCGGCAATGCACTGTTTACAAACACAAATTTGTTATTTACTTATCACTGATCGATAATGAACTTAGTAAGTTTAGTAATTTCTGTGATTCGAACTTGAATGAGAGGTCTGAACTGTGAAATCATCAACTGGAATTGATGGGACACTTAATTCGTCTCATACGGAGGCAACTTGTCAACCTGAGCAATGCTCACAAGCAATTGTCCTTGAGTGTTTGCTTATTATAATTGAGCTGTGCTCAATATGAAATGAATAACACGATGGTGCATTCACTTATCTAATGGAAGCTTGGCCGGAGTTTTAATTCCTGTCGTGTCAAAGATATACTAACGACGAGCTCTAGCAAGAGCAAAACTGGAATCTGGCGCTTCTTTTCAAAAAGGCTGACGGGAGTATATGTTCCCTCTTGAATGCTGGAACAGGATCTTAGTGATTTTTAACTTACGAATATCGAGTTGTTGAAGTACTCATAGCTTGACAAACGTACTCTGCTGAGACCTTTAAAGGAAAGCTATTCAAATCGACCTACAATAAAGCAATGCTAACAATTCGTTCGCTAACATAGTATTATCGAATCCTATGAACACTTAAATATATCTTTACAAAATTTTCAGTTTTACTCGATCAGAAGCGAAACTTTCGACTTGAACATCACTTACGTTCGATAACAGCTTTTGCATTTTAATAGACATTTCAGCCGGTCTGTACCGAAGGAACTCGCCATGTTCGAATTTTGGTCTTTTTTTTTAAATCTGTAGTGCATATGCCTGTTGTGATTTGCGCTACCAGATAGTAACTTTCTCCTACCATCAGTACTTACAAACAAACGCAGTTGAACATTCAGTTGGGACAGTCTGGTCATGCCTAATATGAAGTCAGCACAGTGGTCAACACGAGTTCCTCCTCAAATCATGATCGTGCATTATTAGCTAGCGCAAATAAGTGCAAACTTTGAGTTTTGTGTTGCTTTCTGAAAGGGCTGACTAGACAGTCAACTGAAGTGAAAAGTTACAATCAAGTGTGAACAATTTTCCATCTATATCAATCCAATCTTTGAATATTCATCAGTATTATGTGTAACGCTGAGGTCAAACTCCGCGACGTCATCTGAGGCACACATTTCTTCAAAACGTTTTCACACGCTACGGGGCCACAGATCCACAAAATTATCAAGTACATTTTGTGAGTAGCCAAAAAATTTGTAAAAATCTGGCAGAAATGTACATCATTAATGTACATTTCTGTGCGTCCTCCAGGTCTGGTTTCATCGAGCATTTGTCCAACAACGGAAATGTACGCAGTTTTCATTTGAGTTCGTTTTCTGATATCGCCAAAGTTCCGCAGTTTTCGATTGCTCCGATGACCAGGATTCAAATGCGTTTCTTCCTGCAGTTACATCGCTTTTTTATTCAAACGCAGCCCAATGTAAACCTCGTAATAGTGAAATGCTTATGTTCTGTTCAGGGTTGATAGCGTAGTGCTATAGTGATATAGTTACTAATGCAGACAAAAGTCTCTGCCCCTTATTCACTATGTCTACTTTGAGTCAACCGGTAAAGATCTCTGAGGCGAAAGGTACAGCATTGGTTTAGTCATATCGGTTCTCTAATTGTATCGTTACTTTCAGTTTGCTAGCATACACCAACAGATCTTAAACTTCAAACGCAAGTATAACAGTATAACCGACTGTGTGCTTTAATAGATGTAACATTTATCGATCTATTGGTTTGTTTTAAAATACAGTTTGGGCAAAAGAGATACGCCAGTGTTGTTTGGTCAGGCAAGTGAATGCAATCAGGTGATGCCAGATGATAAAGTGAAAGCCATCATGAAATTAAACTGAACAGTCCATCACTTTTGATTCTGACTGAGGGGCCGATGAGAAAATATTTTGCGAGAAATGACCTATCGCGGTGGAATGCGAAGCGCGTACACACTACACGGGGGGGGGTGCTTGAAGAGTTTAAATTATTCACCGATGAGATCCATAGGTTTATGACTGTCAAAGACGTTTGTCTTGGAAAGTCGGCTATTAGTAGGCATCTGTTACAACGCACGTGATACTACGGAACAACAAACGACAAGACGATTTTGTACAGCTGACATGTATTAATACCTTTGGTAGTAGTACAGCAACGTTCTGCTTGCATTTTCCTTGCATAATGCATGTACACGCTTCCAATAGTCACTTCCAGCTCCCGAGTATCCTAGTGTTAAGAACTGCTGTTTGGTTTCCGTGTGCTGAAGTCGTGCTATGCTACTCACAAACGAAACTACATATTATAAAACACTCATAATTTTGAGATTTTTTGTCATCTGCTGGCGAGTTTTCTCTGGCCAACGAAATGTTGGTTCTGGGCTCATCTATCTTCTTCTATTCGTAATAATAATCGTACTGTTCTTCAATCAAAATACTGCCTAGAAAGTCTAGTATTCTCTGCGATTTCAACTCAGAGACAAGTCATGGTCTCAAGGTCATCGATTGAAATTAAGAGAACAATTACGGTGTTTTCTGTGGAGGCGATGAAACATATGACAATTTGGTCTTGCCTAATGTGCAGTCAACGGCACAATGGTAAACCCGGTCGCCTCACAAAAGCTTGGCTGATGTTGAATTCCTGTCGGTGTCAAGGATGGGTAGATTCGAACATATTATTGAGGTAAACATGATTCTGAGAACAATCGAAGTGGAAACCTCCAAATAGCCCAATGAAAAAGGCAGGCACTCGATTTACTTTTGTGATCAGTGCTACACAGGTTGAGTTTGTTTGTGGAAATTGTTTTTGGATCCTGCTTGTGAATTGTGGTATCCATATTATTTCACTGTCTTATGCAACTTGAACGACCTTCCTTGCAATTAATTGTATTGACCGGTGGTCAGTTACGGGTATCCCAACGATGTAAAGAGTACTTCACTCGGCACCATCTTTTTCAATGTTTTTCTGCCCACTCTGCACCAAAGTTGAATGTCATCAGAATATGGTGTAGAAGTGAGGAATTTACAAAGTTTAGGAGTCAGAACCTACACAAACTCAAGTCCTGGATTAGTATCTTGTAGCATGCTGGTGCTTATCGATAATTGTGATTTCACTAACACGATCACTTCGAATAAATTTTGGTAGAATTGGGAAATAGCAAATGGATCCCACTGAAAGCATACCGATAAAGTCTTTTTTGGAGGTCCTGGGATTTGAAGTGGCAATATTAGGTCCATTGTC